>JAQQSJ010000022.1:56435-95344 GCA_028644305.1 Xerus rutilus
CCGAGAGCATCACTGGGGGCCGCCATCTTGGTGTGCTTGGCGCATGCGTGCTGTGTTCGACGCATGCGTGCTGCGCTCGTCGCATGTGTCGCATGTGTACTACGTTTGTCGCGCGCGACAGTGTGTGGGCTGGCTCCGGACGGTGATGGGAAAAGAGGAGGTCTCTAGAATTGTCTCCCAAGGAACTTCCTGGTGTTGCATCAGCACAGTGCCATGGCTCAGCACCGCGCAGCACAGCAGGTGGGTCTGGTTTTCTGTGTCTGTCCCCCGACCTAACACCCCTGAGTTGTACCCTGGTACTAAAAAAAAAAAAAAAACTCAAGAAGAATAAGACCTAAAATACACAGCTTCATTCATGCATAAACACCACAAATGGAGTTGGGTTCTCTCCTATTGATTATTCCAGACTTCCCCACATAATCTGGGAACATGGTGGGCTAGTGGTTCATTGCCACCCACATAGGGCTACAGGAAGGGGCGGCAAACACCACACAATAATGGAACAGAATACACAGGGTCTCAATTGCTGATTGAAGATCTACTACACTAGTCAGAGGGGACTGAAGGCTGAGTGGCCACAGAGAGGCCCTCTGGCCACCTGACTCTGGAGAGGACCATGAGGAATCCCCAGCCACCATTTCCAGTTCCCACCACTGCCAGTTTCTTCGCCTTCAAACATCCTCCCTACCCAGTCTCAAAATAGTAACACAAACGTACCATTTTCTGCCCTTCAGGATGCATAGTATTCCATGGATTTTTCCCACACCTGTGTAGAACAAAAATCCAAAGCTCCTGATCTGGGACAGGAAGTCCAGAAATGCATTCAAAAAATGGCAGGCTGGAGACACAAAGGGAACAGTAGATTATGGAAGCCTGCCCCCTCTTCACTGCCTGTGTGAGGATTGGACAGCTCTCATCTACAAGCCAGATTGGACAAGGCTTAAGGCACTGCCTCCAAACTGAGCCTAATGGGCTGGCTGTTTGAATGACAGCAAATTGCATCCAACCCAGGAAAAATACCATCAAAATGACAGGTTTATGGCTGCTGTTTTTGTTAAAAGACTGGAGATCAGCCAAGGCTCATGCCTGTAATCCCAGCACTTTGGGAGGCTGAGACAGGAGAATTGTTCATATTCAAAGCCAGCCTCAGTGAGGGTGAGGTGCTAAGCAACATAGTGAGACCCTGTCTTTAAATAAAACCCAAAATAGGACAGGGGATGTGGCTCAGTGGTCAAGTGCCCCTGAGTATAATCCCTGCTACCACAAAAAAAAAAGAATGGGGATCAGACTTATGCACACTCACTACTGAGCCCCATCACCAATTTCCATATCTTAAGATAGAGTCTTAAATTCTCCTGCGATGACTTTTCAAGTAACTGATATTATACAAATGCACCATAGCCCTGAAATGTTGTTTGAGTTGCTGTGAATTGCATGAAGTGCCTCATGGTAAAGCTATTTTAAGGCAGAGTTTCCCTCCCAATAGTAGGATTTATCCAAGACAGAAGTGCATTTACATTTATCACTGAACATAAGATTAAATTAATTTGTGAATATATGTATAAATGTTTATAAATAGAAATGATATCACAAGTACTTTAAACTTCTAATTAATTTTTCTGTTCTCTGGTCTTATAAGAAAACAGTTAAGATGGGTGCGGTGGCTCAAGCCTGTAATCCTAGCACTTAGGGAGGCTGAGACAGGAGAATCGCAAGTTCAAAGCCAGCCTCAGCAATGGCAAGGCGCTAAGCAACTCACGGAGACCCTGTCCTACATAAAACACAAAATAGGGGATGTGGCTCAGTGGTCGAGTGCCTCTGAGTTCAACCTCCAGTACCCCTCCCCCAAAAAGAAAACACGTTAAGCTTTCAACTCATAAGTAATTTCCTGAGGCAGCAATGTCCCTATGCCCTCTCAAAAAACTGACTCACAAATAAAATATTAAAAATTCAACTATTCATATTAAAAATGAGAAAGAACAGCTTAAATCATTTGTAATAACTTATAGCAAAATATTCAGAATATTATCATAGCTTGACAATATGAATTCACTAATGAATATACGTATTTTTTTTAGAACTTCATTTTAAAATTTATTCTTTTTTCTTCACATAAAGAATCATTAATGTTATTGGCAAAATGAGCATACAGTGATCATATCTTCTAGATATAAATTTTTTTTCTTAATATGTATTTTTATTCTAAATAAATTCACATGACAGAAGAATGCATTTTGATTCATTGTACACAAATGGAACACAATTTTTCATGTCTCCGGTTGTACACAATATAGAGTTACACCATATATGCAGTCATACATGAACCTAGGGCATTTTTGTCCATCACATCCCATCATATTTCCTGCTTCCATGTCCCATTTCCTCTCTTTGCTCCCCTTTGATCAAAGTTTCTCTATTCTTCCCATGTCCCCTCACACATTATGGATCATCATCCACTTATCAGAGAGAACATACAGCCTTTGCATTTTGGGGATTGGCTTAGTTTGCTTAGCATGATGTTCTCCAACTCCATCCATTTACTTGCAAATGTCGTAATTTTATTCTTTTATAATGCTGGGTAATGTTTTATTGTGTATATATACCACAGGTTCTTTATTCATTCATCTAATGTAAGGCATCTAGGTTGGTTCCACAGTTTAGCTATTGTGAATTGTGCTGCCCTAAACATTAAAGAGAATGCATTACTGTAGTATGCTGTTTTTAAGTCCTTTGGGTAAAGACCAAGGAGTGGGATGCCTGAGGCAAAGTGGTTTAATCCCAAGAGGCCTGGGGTTGTGGCTCAGTGGCAGAGTGCTTGCCTCGCACATGTGAGGCACTGGGTTCGATCCTCAGCACCACATAAAAATAAATAAACAAAATAAAGATATTGTGTCCAGCCGGGCGCGGTGGCTCACGCTTGTAATCCCAGCACTTAGGGAGGCTGAGACAGGAGAATCGCGAGTTCAAAGCCAGCCTCAGCAACGGCGAGGCACGAAGCAACTCAGTGAGACCCTGTCTCTACATAAAACACAAAATAGGGCTGGGGATGTGGCTCAGTGGTCAAGTGCCCCTGAGTTCAATCCCCAGTACCAAAAAAAAAAAAAAAAAAGATATTGTGTCCATCTATAACTAAAACTTAAAAAAAGAAAGTGGTTCCATTCCAGGTTTTCTAAGGAATGGCCAAACTGCTTTCCAAATTACACTAATTTTTAGTCCCACCAGCAATGTATGAGTGTGCCTTTTCCTCCACATCCTCGCCAACACTTGTTGTTTATATTCTGATAATTGTCATTCTGACTGGTGTGAGATGAAATCTTAGAATAGTTTTGATTTACATTTCTCTAATGGCTAGAGTTGAACTTTTTAATATATTTGTTGATTGATTGTATATCTCTTTCTGAGAAGTCCTTGTTCAGCTCCTTGGCCCATTTATTGATTGTTTGATTTTCAGGTGTTAAGTTTTTGAGTTCTTTATATGTCTTGGAGATCAGTGCTCTATCTGATGTGTGCGTGGCAAAAATTTGGTCCCAGAATGTACGCTCTGTGTTTGCCTCATTGATTGTTTCTTTTGCTGAGAAGAAGCTTTTCAGTTTGAATCCATCCCAATAATTGATTCTTGTTTTTACTTCTTCCACTTTAAGAGTCTTATTAAAGAAGTCAGGGCCTAATTCAACCTGATGAAGATTTAGACCTACTTTCTCCTCAATTAGGTGCAGGGTCTCTGAAGTAATTCCTAGGACTTTGATCCACTTTGAGTTGAGTTTTGTGAATGGTGAGAGATAGGGTTTTAGTTTTATTTTGCTGCATATGGATTTCCAGTTTCCCCAGCACCATCTGTTGAAGAGGTTATCTTTTCTCCAGTGTATGCATTTGATATCTTAGTCTAGAATGAGATAACTATATTTATGTGAGTTTGTCTTAAAAATGTATTTTTTACTTGAAGGCTAAGACACATCTCAGTTTAATTCATCCACATTCTGTGTTTCAGAGCTATAAATTCCTTGACCTTAGCAAGGTGAAAAGCCCGGACCACTCATTTCTATGTCAAAAGTGATGTAATACACTTCTTGGAACATATTCTCATCAGAGCCAAGAAACAGCAGAGACAGTGCACTTTGAGTGAGAGGGCACTTCCAGCCCAGAAATCTACAAAAGCAGACATCCTTTTTCTCAAGATGCTGGGCACCGATATATTCTCATTTTAGATATTACACTGTAAACAAAAAGACTTGATGTCCCAGAAGGCGGAGGGTGCCAGGTCTTCAGATATGTCAGTAGTCCAAACCCTAGAGTATAAACATATTAAAGAAAAATTTATTTACAATTTTGCCTTGAGTCAAGCAGAAGTGTTGTGATATTTGTTTCTTTTGCATGGGGTACTGTGAGAATATGAGCACAACTCAAAGGCATTTATGCCTACACGTATTTTCCAATAATTCAATAAAGCCCATCAAGAGAGTCAGCATTAAATTTAAATAAAAAAATAAATCACTACCTATCAGACACTGGCTATTTTTCATATAACTTCTGTACAACATGTGATTGAATCCTGGCATTCATCCTATAGTGAGTGGATTAGATATCTGTCACTGGATAACAATTTTAAAACTTATTAGCTCAGCCAGGCATGGTGGTGCAAGCCTGTAATCCCAGCTATTAGGGAGACTGAGACAGGAGAATCGCGAGTTCAAAGCCAGCCTCAGCAACGGTGAGGCGCTAAGCAACTGATTGAGACCCATTCTCTACATAAAACACAAAATAGGGCTGGGGATGTGGATCGGTGGTCGAGTGTCCCTGAGTTCAATCCCTGGTACCAAAAACAAAACAAAAACAAAAACAAAAACAAAAACAAGGCTGGGATTGTGGCTCAGTGGTAGAGCACTTACCTCACATGCGTGAGGCACTGGGTTCCATCAATAAAGATATTGTTTATTTCTAAACAGCTAAAAAAAATTAGAAACAACAACAACAACCAAAAAACAAAACAAAACAAACAAACAAACAAAAAAACAGGACTAAGCCCCTCAGCCAGAAAGAGATCCTGATGGAAAGATGAAAAAAAAAAAAAAGAGGAATAAAGACTTCCTAAAAAAAAAAACAAAAAAAACTTATTAGCTCATGTTTGGCCTGCTCATCAGTTTAGGCTAACTTCATCTTGGATTTTTGCTGCATGTGATTAGCTGATGGTTGATAAGTTTACTAAACTTCAGAGGGTGATCTGGCTGCCAAAAAAAGCACCCTTGTTCTCCTCCCCAGGAGATCTCCTAATTAAATAAATTAATGTAAGCTTGTTCTCATGGTGAGATTGGGTTCTGAAAGTAAAAGCAGATTTTCAAAATGTTTTCCAACTAGGTACCTGAGTAATACTCTTTCATAGCAACAGCTTAACATAAGCTATACAAAATAAGAAGACAAAAGATTGCTGTTTGGGAAACACACTCTGCATTTTGGCTAGAGTAGGAGAAGAAGCACATTGCCAAATTTCTGTACAGAGATGAGGCTGAGGAATTGCTGCCATGTTGGCCTCAGGATCATTCCGCATTCTGTAATACATGAGGTTTACATAGCTGTTGAGTGTGAAAGAACATGTGCAAAGTCGCAAAGTCTCATGACTACTGGGGCTGGGGCTGTAACTTAGTGGCAGAGCACTTGCCTAGCATGTGTGAGGCAATGGGCTCGATCCTAAGCACCACATAAAAATAAAACAAATAAAATAAAGATATGCTATCCATCTTCAACTACAAAATTTTTTTTAAAAAGTCTCACAATTACTAAGTCAATCTACTGTAATTCAGGATGAACTCTACCTTATCCCAAAGCCAAAACTGACCTCATCTAGAGTACATAAATTATCAATTATTCCATATTCTCTTGAAAGTTAGTGACATTTATTCAAAAAACCAGGTTTTTTTGTTTTTTTTTTTTGGTTTGTTTTATTTTGGTATGAGGGATTGGACCCAAGAGCACTTACTCACAAAGTCAAACTTCTAGCCCTATGTTATTTTATTTTATTTTATTTTTTTATTTTTTTGGAACTAGGGATTGAACTCAGGGGTACTCGACCACTGAGCCACATCCTAAGCCCTATTTTGTGCTTTATGTAGAGACAAGATCTCACTGAGTTGCTTGCTTAGCGCTTCGCTGTTGCTGAGGCTGGCTTTGAACTCATGATTCTCCTGTCTCAGCCTCCCTAAGTGCTGTGATTACAGGCTTGAGGCATCACGCCTGGCTTTTTTTTTTTTTTTGGCACCAGCAAATAAACTCAGGGGCACTCGACCACTGAGCAACATACCCACCCCTATTTTGTGTTTTTTATGTAGAGACAGAGTCTCACTGAGTTGCTTAGCACCTCGCCATTGCTGAGTCTGGTTTGAACTCACGATTCTCCTGTATCAGCCTTCCAAAGTGCTGGGATTACAAGCATGAGCCACTGCGCCCAGCTTTATTTTTATTTTTATTTATTTTTTGGTACTGGAGATTGAACTAAGGGGCACTCGACAACTGAGCCACATCCCCAGCCCTATTTTTTGTGTTTTATGTAGAGACAGGGTCTCACTGAGTTGCTTAGTGCCTTGCGATTGCTGAGGCTGGCTTTGAACTTGGCAGGTCTCCTGTCTCAGCCTCCCTAAGTGCTGAGATTACAGGTTTGCTCCACCATGCCTGGCTTTATTTTATTTTATTTTATTTTATCTTATCTTATTAATACTGGGGATTAAAATGAGGGGCATATGACCACTGAGCCAACTCCCCAGCCCTATTTTTTAATTTATTTAGAGACAGAGTTTCACTAAGTTACTCAGGGTCTCCCTTTTGCTAAGGCTGGCTTTGAACCTGGGATCTTCCTGCCTCAGCATCCCAAGTTGCTTTGATTACAGTCTGTGTGACTCTGCCCAGCACAGCCCTATTTTATTTTGGGACAGGATCTCTCTAAGTCACTTAGGGACCTACTGAGTTTCTTAGGCTAGCATTAAATTTGAAATCCTCCAGCCTTAAGCTCCTAAGTCACTGAAATTGCAGACATGCATCACCATATTGGTTCTTTTCAGGTTGGTAAACAGGCAAAATTGGAATATCAAACATAAAAAGAGTTATTAGAATCACCTCTTTCTTTTCTTTTCTTTTCTTTTTTTTTTTTTTTTTGGTACTGGAGATTGAACTCAGGGGTACTGAGTCACATCCCCAGCCCTATTTTGTGTTTTATGTAGAGACAGGGCCGCACTGAGTTGCTTAGCACCTCGCTGTTTCTGAGGCTGGCTTTGAACTCGCGATTCTCCTGTCTCAGCCTCCCTAAGTGCTGGGATTATAGGCTTGAGGCAACTCGCCTGGCTAATCAACTCTTTCTTAATGATTTCTTATTTCCTAAGGTTTAAACATTGGACTAGTTTCAATGTATATTGAAAGCAATATTATCTATTGTAATAAAGAGTCTGTACTTCCCATTTTATCTAGACAATTTGTAACTGCCAAAAAGTTGACTTAATTTGAAAATGTTTTTTTTTTTTTTTGGTACTGGAGATTGAACTCAGGGGCACTCGACCACTGAGCCACATCACCAGCCCTATTTTGTGTTCTATGTAGAGACAGGGTCTCACTGAGTTGCTTAGTGCCTCACCGTTGCTGAGGCTGGTTTTGAACTTGCAATTCTCCTGTCTCAACCTCCCTAAGTGCTGGGATTACAAGCGTGAGCCACCAAGCCCGGCTTGAAAATATTCTTTATTGTGTTAGAACCTTAGTGCTTTCTGTAGGCTATGTTAGGACATTGGGTTTAATGTCTATGCAAAATTATGATGGGGTTATAAGTAAAGAGAAATCTGTATAATAAATAAAAATTTAAAAATATTTTTTTCCTGGGCGCTGGGACTGTAGCTCAGTGGTAGAACGCTTGCCTAGCATGCGTGAGACACTGGGTTTGATCCTCAGCACCACATATAAACAATAAATGAATAAAATAAAGATCCATCAACAACTAAAGAAAATATTTTAAAAAATATTCTTTCCTAACTTACATTGAAATAGTAGGAATTGAGCTCACGGGTCCTCTATCATTGAGTTATATTTACAGCTCCTTTGTTTGTTTGTTTGTTTTGTTTTGTTTTGTGGCAGAGTCTTGCTCCGTAGCAAAGGCTGATCTCAAACTTGTGGTCCTCATACCTCAGCAACCTGAGTTACTGGAATTAAAGTTCATTATACTACACCTGGCTATTTTGTAACATTTATAAAAGTTGGGTATACAGCCTTGTATAATGGTGCATGCTTGTGCTAATAGTGACTCAGAAGGGTATAGTACTTTAGTTTTTACCTTTTTATTTATCCATGGTGATAAAACCCAGATAACTGCCTTGACAGAGCACATAGCTTAAGCCTCAAATTATGCAATGCAGGCTGTACATTTAGTGAATGAAGAAAAGCAAGCCAGGCACAGGAGCTCAAGCCTGTAATCCCAGCACTTTGGGAGGCTGAGACAGGAGAATCATGAGTTTAAAGCCAGCTTCATCAATGATGAGGCGTTAAGCAACTCAGTGAGACCCTGTCTCTACATAAAACACAAAATAGGGCAGGGGATGTGGCTCAGTGGTCAAGTACCCCTGAGTTCAACCCCCAATACCAAAAAAAGAAAAAGAAAAGAAAAGAAAATCATCAGATAAATAAGTTTGTGTTGCAAAATAACATGGCACTTGGTTTCTTAACAGCAGACCAGTCATGGGTATGTTCTATATTCAGTTATTGTATATTATAGATCACTGAAGAAAAATTAGTATGGCTTTAGCACATACTAATATATATACTTTAGACTTCTGAATTTGCAGCCACACAGCATATACCCAATGATCTTTTCAAGAATAATGAGTTTGTCTAGGTACCACCTGGAGATGGCATTTAGTAATCCTAGGCAGGGGAGCTTGTGTTCTGGTCATATGATGTTGCAGCATATATTGTTGTTTCCTCTGGATACAGAGCTCTTTCCTCCTTGTTGAGAGACCATTGCAGAAGACTTCATATGTGTAGGTTTTATAATGAGAAATACTAAAGGGGTGGATTCTTGGGCAGGACAAAGGTGGCTATAATTATGCTTACTTGCTGATGCTTCCAGCAGGTGGTTCTCATAATGTATTCTAGGTAACAAACACCCTGATTCAGTGTATGTATTTGAGGACATAAACATTTTCTTTTGAGCATGTATTCACTATGTAAAATATTGGCAATGTGCCTTCTTCTCTGACTCATATATATAAAAGGCCTATGTAATAATGCAGGAGTCTGAGGGCTGAAGGCTGTAGGCTGTCTTGGAGATATTGCAACCCCTTCATAAAGCATGACTACTATTTCAGCAGTGCCTCATATCTTTCAACTGCTGGAGACAGAAACCTTGCTTCCTGCCTCCACACAGGAACTGGCATAGTCTGCAGGATCCTTGGAAGGTGAGAGATACCTCAGCCCTGATAGATTACTGGAGGTGGTTGGGGGACTGAGGAGCAACTCTGGCCACCAAGAACCATATAGCACTCAGTTTTCACAGTCCTATGAAAATGGACCCCTTTGGAAAGTTAAGATATGATGGGACAAATTCCCCATAAACTTAAAAAAGACTGATTGCACCATGGGCCCACATGAACCCAGCAAGTTGAATGTCAATAAAGTTTTTTTTTTTAAATATTTTTAATACTTTTATTTTTGTTTTATTTGTTTTTATGTGGTGCTGAGAATCGAACCCAGTGCCTCACCTTTGCGAGGCAAGCATTCTACCACTGAGCCACAACCCCAGCCCGTCAATAAAGTTTTGAAGTCCAGGCTCTAGCCTATGGCCAAGGAAGGAGGTGGCAGCAGTGGCATGGATGAGTTGGAGAATTAGCCTAAGGAACCATGTGCAGAAGTTGTGTCCATGGCATGACTGGTTTCTATAGATCTGGCAGCAAAACTGATGCAATGGCATAGGAGAGTGCCAGGATGAGGGAATTAATTGCAAGATAAACAAGAGGCCTAGGAAGCCAGAGACTAATCAGTGGAGGAGGATTTGTGTACTGTGAAAATACTCATTGACCTTCCCCATAGTGCTGATTGAATCTGAAAAGGAGATGGAGGATTCAGGCCTGCAAGCCCAGTCAGTGACAATGCAGAAAATAAAGCATCAGCCAGTGGCTCCATCAATCAACTGGCAGGGCTGGCCCAGGTATCCAAACTCTCCAAAGGGGTCCATGACCACATTCTACCTGTCAAGCAGAATTGGTGAACTTGGGAAACTAATTTACACAGGAGGCAAGAGAGCCCTGGCTGTTTGTGGTTATGCCTGTAAAATTTAGAGAAGAATTATGTATAGTTCTAAATGGACAGGTTAGCCCTGTTCCTTACAGCATGAGTTGTATAATACTCAACTTTATAAGGTGTTTAGAGGTCCAAGAGAGACCAAGAGTGTTAGAAGATGGTAGGGCTTCCAGAGGGATATGTTTTTAGTGGGTAGCCAAGGTCATAATCATCCTGATTAGGTACTCAACGTCATAAACATTTTTGTTTGTGAGCATATACTTACTTAGGTAAAATGTGGGTACTCTGTCTTATTTTTCTGACTTGTATTTAAAAAATCCTATGGAATAATTTGGGGAGCTGAAGAATAAAAGCTAGTGGCTAGCTAGGGCCTATTGCTGCCTTCAAATGTAACAACCTTACAATGCCAACTGTTTCTCACATCTTCTTTCAACTGCTGGAGCCCCAAACTTTGCTTGCTGGGTCTGATTATCCACACAGCAGCCACAGACCTGAAATGATTTGTAATTTGAGGCTAATACAAATCTTCTGCTTTGAAGAATGTTGCAAGGCATATCATTTACTTCTGTGGTTATACTCCAGATGATAATCTCATAATAAAGATTTAGTATGTCTTTCATTTTTTAGATTGCAAACATTGCCTTATTTTTGGTCTCATTTGCTTTATTCTGTGGTATTTTATATTTTCCACTTACAAAATCTTGTGATATAGACACAATTTTCGGGTTGCAGTTTCTATAGCATGTTGCATTATTTCCATGTCTGTGATAAAATATGCCTGTTTTCAAATTTCTCCTCTGATGAGAAATGAAAAAATATATTAAGAATATATTGTTTGTCCTTAATTTTGTCAATTCACTTCTCAGTCACTGCCCAAGTTCATTTCAAGTACTGGCTGGAAGGTTCAGAAACACTTGCTCAAACATTATTCCTGTTGAAGGAAGAAAGCACCAGATAGACATATGTTCTTCTTTTTGGGGGAGGAGGTGATTATAATGAGTATTTAACCCAGGTGTGCTTAACCACTCAGCTATATCCACAGCACTTTTATTTATTTATTATTTTAAAAATTTGAGGCAAGGTCTTGCTAAGTTGCTTAGGACTTCCCCACATAATTGAGACTACCTTTGAACTTGTGACCCTCCTGCTTCAGTCTCCCAAACTATGAGCATTAGGCATGATCTACCACATGTGGCTAATCCTGAGTTTGAAACAATTTAACTTCTAAGAGAATATGAAAAGAATGATGAATTATGTGATCTAGAGGAGGTAGGTTTCATCTTTGTGGTAAGGCATATTTGATTCTGAACCCTGGTCTAGCTTCCCAATAATTGTGGGTCTGTCAGCTGTGATGGCATGCATCTGTAATCCCAGTAAGTTGTGAGACTGAGGCATGAGGATGATTGCAAGTCTGAAAAAAGCCTTAGCAACTTAGTAAGACTTTGTCACAAAATTTTTTAAAAAGTAGAAAAACACTGAGAACATAGCTCAGGGATAATAATTTATTCTGTTTAATCACCAGTAAAACACACACACACACACATACTCATGAGGTTTTTTTTTTTTTTTTTTTTTTGGTACTGGGGATTGAACTGAGGGGCACTCGACCACTGAGCCACATCCCCAGCCCTATTTTGTGTTTTATGTAGAGACAGGGTCTCACTGAGTTGCTTAGCGCCTCGCTGTTGCTGAGGCTGGCTTTGAACTCGCGATTCTCCTGTCTCAGCCTCCCTAAGTGCTGGGATTACAAGCGTGAGCCACCGCGCCCGGCTCTCATGAGGTTTTGAAAACATTCTTTGACACTGAACAGCTTTATCCAGCTCATCTACTACAAAAGAGAGAAGAATACTGTGTCAAAATTTCAGCAGTTCTTTAGACTTATCTGTACACAAAAAGTTGGCAATGTGCTTTTACTTTTACTCTAGCCAAAATGCAGAATGTGTTTCCTAAACTTTGCACCAGGGCTCTTCTTATTTTGTATGGCTTATGCAAAGCTGGGGCTATTAAAGTGTATTAGTCAGGTAACTAGTTGGGAGACATTTTGAATTCTTTTGCTTTTCCTTTCACAGCACTGTCACCTCCATGGGACCAAGCTCACATTAACTTATTTGATTTGGAGATATCCTGGGAAGGAGAGGTAGAGGGCTTTGGCAGCCAGATCACTCTCTCAAGTTCAGTAATTTTACCGATGATCAGCTAACCACATGCAGCAAAAGGACTCAGAGGAACTCAGCCTAACTGCTGAACAATCCAAATGTGAAGTAGTAAGTTTGGTGTGACTTCTTATACAGTGGCAGACAGCAATAAACACACTCTAGGCAAGACATGAAGATTTAATCAAATAGTTTACAAAAATTATGTGGAAAACAGCAGTTATATTAAAGGTAGTGATTAAAATTCTCTAGTTTAAGTTGAAAATTGGATCTCTCAATAAATGTATTTAATGATTTAGAAATATGTGTAGACATTTATCCTTTGATTTGCTCTAATATTGTCACAGTACCCCAGACCAAACAAGAATACAGACAAAAAGAAAAAAGAAAGAAAGAAAAGAAAACAACAAAAAGCAAAACACTCCCACTAGGTTCAAGACAAAATTGCAAAATAATTTTTTTTTTTTTGGTACTAGGGATTGAACTCAGGGGCACTCGACCACTGAGCCACATCCCCAGCCCTATTTTGTGTTTTATGTAGAGACAGGGTCTCACTGAGTTGCTTAGCACCTCCTGTTGCTGGGGCTGGCTTTGAACTTGCGATTCTCCTGTCTCAGCCTCCCTAACTGCTGGGATTACAGGCTTGCACCACCATGCCTGGCTGCAAAATAAATTTTTTTTTTTTTTTTTTTGGTACCAGGGATTGAACTCAGGGGCACTCGACCACTGAGCCACATCCCCAGCCCCATTTTGTGTTTTATGTAGAGACAGGATCTCACTGAGTTGCTTAGTGCCTTGCCGTTGCTGAGGCTGGCTTTGAACTCGCCATTCTCCTGTCTCAGCCTCCCTAAGTGCTGGGATTACAAGCGTGAGCCACCGCGCCTGGCTAAAATAAATTTTTTTAATGTGTTTATATTCTAGAGTCTAAGCTACTGACAAATCTGAAAACCTGGCACCCTTCACATTTTGGGACACCAATTATTATGTTTTTGTACAGCATGATATCTGAAATGGGGATGGACCTATGCCCAGCATCTTGTGGGAAACAGTGCTGACTTTTGTTTACTTCTGGATTGGAGGTGCCAGCTCTCTCAAAGTGCACTGTCTCTTCTGTTCTTTGGCCATGATGAGGATATTGTCCAGGAAGTACATTTGATCCTCAGGACAAAAAAATGAATGGTGCACGACTTTCATCTTGCTGAGGTCAAGGAATTCATAGCTCTCAAACATAGAATATGGCTGTGTTAAACTGAGATGTCCCTGAGATTTCAAGTAAAGAATGAATATTAAAATGAACTTTCCAGCTGGGCACAGTGGCTCAAGTCTGAAATCCAGCACTTAGGGAGGTTGAGACAGGAGAATCGCCAAGTTCAAAGCCAGCCTCAGCTATAGTGAGGCGCTAAGCAACTCGTGAGACCTTGTCTCTACATAAAACACAAAATAGGGCTGGGGATGTGGCTCAGTGGTTGAGTACCCCTGAGTTCAATCCCCAGTTCCAAAAAAATAAAAATGAAGTTTCAAAAATACATATATATATTAGTAAGTTTATATATTCAAGACATGACAACATTCTGGACATAGTGGTTTAAGTTATTAAAATTAATTTTATATGTTCTTCTTTTTTTTTGGTACTGGAGATTTAACTCAGGGGTACTTGACCACTGAGCCACATCCCCTGCCCTATTTTGTGTTTTATGTAGAGACAGGGTCTCACTGAGTTGCTTAGCGCCTCGCCATTGGTGAGGCTGGCTTTGAACTCGTGATTCTCCTGTCTCAGCCTCCCTAAGTGCTGGGATTACAGGCTTGAACCACTGTGCCCAGCTTGTTCTACTTTTTTTTAACATAAATACTATAAACTTTAAAATTACACTTGAGCCTCACAAATTTCTTGTTGTACATTGCTGCTTCAGGGAATGGATTACAAATTAAAAGCTCTGTTTACTTTCCCTTCAGTCCAGAGCTACATCACAACCCTTTTATGTATTTTATTTAGAGACAGGGTCTCACTGAGTTATTTAGTACCTTTTGCTGATGCTGGCAATGAACTCCTGGCCTGGTTAATGCACACTCTTTTAAAAACAAAAGGAACCCAGGCGCAATTTCCCAAGCCTGTAATCCCAGCACTTAGGGAGGCTGAGACAGGAGAATCGCAAGTTCAAAGCCAGCCACAGCAATGGCGAGGCACTAAGCAACTCAGTGAGACCCTGTCTCTACATAAAACACAAAATAGTGTTGAGGATTTGGTTCAGTGGTTGAATACCTCCCCAATACCCAAAAAAAAAAAAAAAAAGAAAAGAAAAGAAAAGAAAAGAAAAGAAAAACAACAACCAAAAAAAATGAAGCAGCCAAGAATCTGTCATTTTGATGTTATTCATTCTAGGTTGGAGGCAATTTACTGTCATTCAAACAGCAAGACCATTAGGCTCAATTTGGAGGTAGTGCCTGAAGCTTTGTGTAATCAGGCATTTTGGTGAGAACTGTCCAATCCTCACACAGGCAGTGAAGAGGGGACAGGCTTCCATAATCTACTGTTCCCTTTGTGTCTTTTGCCTGCCATTTTTTGAATGCATTTCTGGGCTTCCTGTCCCAGATCAGGACCTTCAGATTTCTGTGCTGCACAGGTGCTGGAAAAACCCATGGAATATTAAGCATCCTAAAGGGCAGAAAATTGTCAGTTTGCATTGTTATTTTGAGACTGCTAGAGAGGTTGTTTCAAGCTGGGGGGGGTACTGGCAATGACAGAAACTGGAAATGCTGGCTAGGGACTCCTCATGGTTCTCTCCAGAGTCTGGTGGCCAGAGGGCCTTTCTGTGGCTACTCAGCCTTCAGTCCCTCTGACTAGCCTAGTGGAGCTTCAATCAGCAGTTGAGACGTGCGTTCTGTTCCATCACTGTATGGTGTTTGCAGTCTGTTCCTGAAACCCTATCTGGGCAGCAATGTACCACTAGCCCATTATGTTCCCAGAATGTGTGGTGAAGCCTGAAATGATCATTGGGAGAGAAGCCCAACTCCATTTGTTTTGTTGCTGCATGAGAGAAGCTGTGGTTTTTAGGGCTTGTTCTTAAGGTTTTTTTTTTGGTTTGGTTTGTGTACCGGGATTTCAACCCAGGAGCATTTACCCACTCATTAACATTCCCAGCCCTTTTTTATATTTTTTATTTAGAGACAGAGTTTATTAGGCCCTCACCAATTTCATGAGGCTGGTTTTGAACTCACAATCCTTGTGCCTCCTGAGCTTTTTAAATGTAGGGGAAGCAGTATCCAGAACAAACATCTTAAATCCAGAGCTCCAGCTTAGCTCCTCATAGGGCTGAGAATAAATCGCATTTTCAGCTGTCCTTTCATATTTCTGAAGCCAAGCTTTTCTGTTCTAGTGAATGAAAATAAAATAGAATAGAAAGTAAAATCACCAGGCAGTCAGGATAATGGGCCTCATTGAACCACACCTGAAGGCTAACTGGTAGCTATATTAATAAGCACCATTAAGGCCTATTTCAAATGTAAAAACCTTGAGGCCCACTTGTGGGCACAGCTTCAACCAAGTCCTTTGCCCCAGGGGTGAATGCAGATAAGCAAATAAAGTTACAGGAAGAAGAATGGTTCAGAGAAAGAATAGAAGTGAACCCACCTGGTAGTCAGGATGCCCTCCACCCCACTACTGAGTATTGAACTAAAGGGCACTTGACCACTGAGCCACATACCCAGCCCTATTTTGTGCATTATGTAGAGACAGGGACTCACTGAGTTTCTTAGAATGTTGCCATTGCTGAGGCTGGCTTTGAACGTGCAATTTTCCTGTCTCAGCCTCCCAAAGTGCTGGGAATACAAGCTTCCACCACCGCACCTGGCAGTGAGAATACCTTTTTAAATTTCTATTTTAAATAGATTTTACTCCATGATCTGCAAAAAAACATGTATAAACTCCCAAGCTGGCACACCAAAATGGATTTTTCTGCTATAATGTGCCCACCTGCATGGTAGTTCTATCTCTTATTGCTTAAATAAATTCTATTCTGTTTACTCTTACCTTCTCTAATTGTCCTTAGATTTCATTATTCAAAAATTGTAGCCAGGCATGGTGGCTAACACTTCGAATCTCAGCATTTGAGGAGGCTAAAATGGGAGAATCACAAGTTCAAAGCCAACCTCAGCAATTGCGAGGTGCTAAGCAACTCAGTGAGATCCTCTCTCTGCATAACACAAACATTGGGATGGGGATGTGACTCAGTGATTGAGTACCACTGAGTTCAATCACTGGTACCAAGTAAAAAAAAAAAAAGTGAGACAAGCTGAGCACAGTGGTGCATGCCTGTAGTTCCAGCTCTTTGGGAGGCTGAGACAGGAGAATCCTGAGTTCAAAGCCAGCCTCTGCAAAAGTAAAGTACTTAACAACTCAATGAGAACCTGTCTCTAAATAAAAAACAAAATAGGACTGGGGATGTGGCTCAGTGGTCGAGTACCCCTGAGTTCAATCCCCAGTACCAAAAAAAAAAAAAAATTTAGATAAGAACCCAGAAGTAATTGGCAAAGTGTAGAATTTAGTTTCATCTCAAAAGCCCAGTTTTAACATTATCAATTATTTTTCTTGTTTTCTTTCAAATGGATGCATTATATGTAATTTTTTTCTCCAAGAACTAGAAGAAAGTTTTAAAATATTTTGCTTTATCCTTGAGAGACTTTCACATGAGGAGAAAAAAGGGGAAAATTAGGTGACATTGAAAAGAATGCCTCTTCTAAATAAAATAGTGTATTTAATGTATCCCAATTAAGGATTTTTTAAAAAATGTAACGGCTCCTCAGCTTTTATATATATATATATATATATATATATATATAATATATATGACCACTTTATTTATATATATTTATTTATTTATTTTATATATATATAATATATATAATATATATATATAATATATATATATGACCACTTTATTAAGATGACCTATAGAAATATTCCAAACATTCCAGAAAACTCCTATATCTGTGTGTTGCAGCAATGTAAAATGGGACTGGACATGAATTTGAATTACAGTCTTGTTTAATCATTCAATTGCAAGGGCTATAAGTTCACAGGGAATTAGAAGGTCAAAGGACATATTAATAACCTGGTACTTTTCAAATACCTGCTTTACATAGATTTGAACTGGTAACCTTAACTCCTTTCTAATATCTGTTTGGATTGAATCAATAACCCAAAAATCAGTGAAGTAGAGAATCTAGTTTTCTGTAAAACTCTTGTTTCAGTTACCACAGTGTTTGAGTTTACATTCTCCACTGAAAAATGTACTGTGTGTTGTGTTCTCATCTCAAGCTGACATATTTACTTAGATCTGAGCTTTAGAAGAGTCTGGCACAAGGTGCCTACAGATACCAAAGTCTCTTGGAGTATTTAGAAAATACCATTATCTTAAGTCTTGCCTTCTAGGAGACAGTTTAAAGTATAAGTGTAAAACACTAAGGAGAGTAGTTGGATCCTTTGCAGCTGAAAGAAATCTTCTGATACACCTTTGTTTTCTTTTATTAGATACTGTGAATAAAGCTACAATGAAAATAGAAGGGCAGTAATAGGTTTTATAAATGGATTCTAATTCCTTTAGCTCCATAACCAGAATTGTTATTATTCGTTTTATGGCATTTTTACCCAGAATTAGTATTCATTTTTATTTAGATACTGGAGATTAACCAATGTGCACTTAACCATATGCTACGTCATCAACTCACCACACCTTTTTGATACATGGTCTTAGTTTATTAAGGCCATACCAAGATACTGAGTCTGGCCTTGAAATTGAGATGTTCTGGTCTCATTTTTCTAAGCCACTAGGAGGACAGGCATATAGAACCTTGCCCTTCTCCCCCAAATAATTACTGAACTATATGGCATTTTTATTTTGAGCTGTTGAAGAACCTGAACACTTTTCAAAAATATATTTATTAAATGTATAGTTTTGCCAACATTTTTATGTATTTATGTACATACATACTCCAGTACGTACTGGAGTCCCTATTATCTTTCATATATTTGTTTGGTTTGTTGTGGTTTTATACTAGAAATTAAGCCCAGGTGTACTTAACTCTTAGCCATATCCCCATGCATTTTTATGTTTTATTTTGAGGCAGGGTCTCAATATGTTTCTTAGAGCCTTTCTAAGTTGCTGAGAATGTCTTTGAACTCACAATCCTCCTGTCTCATCATCCTGAGCCTTTGAAATTACAAGCATGTGCAAACACACTTGGTTTTCAGATTTTTATTATAGACATTCTAACAGCACTGCACAGACTGTAAGAAATCTATTCGGCTGAGGCATTAAATCCCAGACTCAAGTTTATGTGAAGTATTCAGTGTAGGAGGGTTCTGTGAAGACTGCTTGAAATGGGAATTTATGAATTATAAGCCTTTTTAAAGCAACTTTTTGGTATCATAGTCCATAAAAGTGCTGGAAAAACAGTGTAACTTTATTTGTTTGTAATTTATGGAGATTTTGCACATTTAAAGTCACCTTTGATTCCAGAGCTTGAAACTTCAGGACATAGTAACTTGAACAAAATATGTTAAATTTGAGACACTCAGAGCACAAACTGCTTGCAGGAAAAAGGAAAAGTCCTGGAGTTATTACTGGGGTGAGCAGAATTGGGGAAGGGCTCAGGAAATGCTAAAATTTCACTCAAACAATTAGTATTTTACTGTATTTCCCCCATATACCCACAATACAAGATAGAGAGAAATTTGTCTGCCAGCAACAGCAGTTGGAAAAATGTGCTGGCAAATGTCTCTTTTTTTTTTTTTTTTTTTTAAATATTTATTTTTTAGTTGTAGGTGACAGAATATCTTTATTTTATTTTTATGTGGTGCTGAGGATCGAACCCAGTGCCTTATGCGTGCTAGGCGAGCACGCTACCACTGCGCCATAACCCCAGCCCCCAAATGTCTCTTTTAGATAAACTGACCCCTTTGATATTTGGCCATTTCTCTGCCTTGATTCCAGCTGTTAAAACACTTGGAAAGACATTCATGGTCATCAGAAAATTACCACATTTTCTGTGTCTTATAAACTTCTTTATCACTTCTCCCACATTTCTGTTTACTGAGGATGATGCTGCTCTTGGATATTTGGTCCCAAATATGGTACTTTGCTTAAGACAGGACTAATGCCCAATGTACCCCAGCTTTTCTTGCTGATTGAAGGTAGCTATTTTCAAAATTGTTTAATGTATCTAAGTCTCTCTACTCATTTATGACTTTGTCAAAGAGACATTCATAACATGAGCAGTTCTTTATGTATTGTATTTACAAACAGAAGGAGAGTACAGAATTTTAATATTCTGCTTTATTTTCAACATTACTTCCCCTTAACATCTGCCTTTTATTGTATAGCTATGGTTGAAACCCAGTCCTTTTTACATTCTATACACATCAATCCAGTATGAATTCCTTGGTGTTGAGTAAGTTGTGATTCCTAATTAAAAGCTTTTCTACTTTCTTTACACTTGTATGGTTCTTCTCCAGTATGAATTCCCTGGTGTTCAGTAAGGTGTGAACTTCTATTAAATGCTTTGCCACATTCTTTACATTTCTATGGCTTTTCTCCAGTATGAATTCTCTGATGTTGAGTAAGAGCAGATCTTTGGTTAAAATCTTTGCCACATTCTTTACATTTGTATGGCTTTTCTCCAGTATGAATTCTCTGGTGTTGAGTGAGGTGTGATCTGTGATAAAAAGCTTTGCCACATTCTTTACATTTGTATGGTTTCTGTCCAGTGTGAATTCTATGATGTACAATAAGGTTTTGCCTAACAGTAAAAGCTTTGCCACATTCTTTACACTTGTATGGCTTTTCTCCAGTATGAATTCTCTGGTGTTCAATAAGGTGTGATCTGTAATAAAGAGCTTTGCCACATTCTTTACATTTGTATGACTTTTCTCCAGTATGAATTCTATGATGTACAATAAGAGCTTGCCTAACAGTAAAAGCTTTGCCACATTCTTTACATTTATATGGCTTTTCTCCAGTATGAATTATCTGGTGTTGAGTAAGGCTTGATCTTCGATAAAAAGCTTTGTCACATTCTTTACACTTGTATGGCTTTTCTCCAGTATGAATTCTCTGGTGTTGAGTAAGGCTTGGTCTTTCATAAAAAGCTTTGCCACATTCTTTACATTTGTATGGCTTTTCTCCAGTATGAATAATCTGGTGTCGAGTAAAGTGTGATCTTCGATTAAAAGCTTTGCCACATTCTTTACATTTGTATGGCTTTTCTCCAGTATGAATTCTCTGGTGTTCAGTAAGAACTGATTTTTGATTAAAAGCTTTGCCACATTCTTTGCATTTGTATGGCTTTTCTCCAGTATGAATTCTGTGATGTACAATAAATCCTGGCCTACCAGTAAAAGCTTTGCCACATTCTTTACATTTGTATGGCTTCTCTCCAGTATGAATTCTGTGGTGTCGAAAAAGGTGTGAACTGTGATAAAAAGCTTTGCCACATTCTTTACATTTGTATGGCTTTTCTCCAGTATGAATTCTGTGATGTAGAATAAGGCTTGGCCTACCAGTAAAAGCTTTGCCACATTCTTTACACTTGTATGGCTTTTCTCCAGTATGAATTCTCTCATGTCTAGTAAGGCGTGATCTGTAATCAAAAGCTTTGCCACATAATTTACATTTGTATGGCTTTTCTTTAGTATGAATTCTCTGGTGTTCAGTAATAACTGATTTTTGATTAAAAACTTTGCCACATACTTTACATTTGTATGGATTCTTTCCAGTATGAGTAATGTAGTGTATAAAAAGGTTTGAATACTGCTTAAAGACTTTGTCGCATTTCTTACATTTGTATGATATCTCTTCATTGTAAATCCTATGGTATTTATTAAGGGATGAAGTTTGAGTAAAGTCTTTGCCACATTCTTTCCTAATGTAGGGTATATCACTGCTATGATAAAGGCTTGAGGAATCTTTAAATACTTGGACATATTTTTGAAGTTTGTAGGGCTTCTCCTCAGTATAATTTCTCTGGTGTTCAGTAATGCTTGCAGTTTTGTTAAAAATTATTTCACATTCTTCATGTTTGTAATTCTTTTCTTGAATATGAAAGCTTAAGTGGATACACTTTGAGCATGCATTAAAAACTTCATGATTTTTATTTTTGTAAAGCTTTTCTAAATGATCACACTGATGTTTCCTAAAATTAAAAAAAAAATCAAATTTTTATGAGTTTAACTTAATTTATATTTCTTAAACTGAAACATACATTGCTAATTATTTGGGGTAGAGACCTGTCTCCAGGTCTTGAAAATTTTATCGTAAATATAGCTGTCTCTCCACAAATGTATATCCACATATAGATGAAGCAATAGTGGATAACTACAAATCTTCCCACCTTCATTAAATTTCTATGCATTGACACAAATAAAAACTGTCCATTGCAGCTTTTTTATGAAGTACTCATAAAGCTGATCACAGTCAGATAGTTTTTTCTTTTCTTTTCTTTTTTTTGGTATGGGGGATTGAACTCAGGGGAACTGGACCGCTGAGCCATATCCCCAGCCCTATTTTGTGTTTTATGTAGAGACAGGGTCTCAGTGAGTTGCTTAGCGCCTCGCCATTGCTGAGGCTGGCTTTGAACTTGTGATTCTCGTGTCTCAGCCTCCCTAAGTGCTGGTATTACAGGCTTGTGCCACCGTGCCTGGCTGATTTTTTTTTTTATTTTTAAATCTCTGATCTATACAGATGTTTAAATGAATGTTTACTGAATGCCACAATTTAAAATATTCCAATAAATAACTGAAGCATGGAATAGACTCCATAGTAATTTTTTTTTTATTTTTAGAGAAAGTAAATAATTCCAAAAATGCTGTGCATATATATTTAAATGCACACACATGTCTTCAAAGTGACTGGCTTATGTGAAGCTGTCTCTCCCTGGCTCACCCAACAGTTCACATTCCCACAATAGTACCTCACCCTCAACCCATTAGTGCCCACTTTGGGTTGGCAGGAGTCTCTGCAGGAGTGTTGCTATGGCCATGTCTCTGAAGGATTGCAGCAGCCTCCATGAAGCCAAAGAGTGAGCTGTGTCTGAGGTGGGTTTCTCAACATTCTCTCTAAAATTGCTATCACTGTGGCTCTTGCTAAAAAATTCTGTATGTAACTAGTTCAATGAAGTGACTGGAGGACACTTCGGATGTGTTGAAATCACATTTCTTCGAATACCCAAAAGACTAGGGCTGGGTCTTCAGAAGAAATTCACGGCAAAAGTATTAAGATTACAGGGAACATGTGTAAGATCCAGGAAGTCTTTGGATCTGACACTTGGAAAGTTTCTCCTGCTATGAACAATAACAAACATTGTCCCACTCAAAACCACAACATGCACAAATATTCTGGAGTTACAACTTGGAGATTTGTTGAAGACCTTGCTGCTAGCCAGGCATGGTACACATTCCTGTAATCCCTGAATTTTGGGGAGACAGGAGAATCGTGAGTTCAAAGGCAGCCTCAGCAATGGTGAGGCACAAAGCAACTCAATGACACCTTGTCTCTTAGGGCTGGGGTTGTGGCTCAATGACTGAGCACCCCTGAGTTAAATACTTAATACCAAAAAAAAAAAAAAAAGCAAAAAACAAAAAATAAAATCCCTGTTGCTATGAAAAATGAGGCAGTGCATATCATATCTGCTGGAATGCATCTATAAACTGTGTGAAATAAAAACAACTTAAAAGCCATTAGGCAGGAAAATATGGTACCTGGGATCTCACAATGGCAATCATGCTGATTTCAGACTGCCTAGGGTGTGTGATATTCTACCTAGCTCTGTCTAGGTCCAGCTCTGGAGATGGAATAATCCATAGGAGTTAGATAGCCACAGGGGCACCTAAAAATGGGTGTGACTTGGCAGAATGCCAATCAACCTGTCTGCAGTGAAACTTCTCTTACTGAATACTTATCTCTGCTTTTGATATAATATCCCTTAAATAAAGAGCTGGAGCCATTTTCTAGGCATTGTGTTCCAGCTCATATGAAGACTAAAGAATTGCCAGGGGCTCCATTTTTTGAATCTAATTTTTGGCTCTGTCTCTTACTAATTTACAACTTATTTCAGATTTTGTTTTTTCAGGTTGTTCATGAACTTATGGGCAAGAAACTACACTTGTGGGGTGCTGGACACCCCATGACATGGAATGATTCTGCTAACATGTAAGCTTTACATAGCTTTAAAATTACACCAAGACCGTTTCCAGGGGACTTAAAATTAGAAATAATTTGATTCAAATTTTGAAGAGTCAGGGATAATCTCAGGGATGAAAATCTATAAAACTGTACTTCTAAAAGTGTAGGCTGACTCATGGAATACTAAAGACATACTAGAACTCTTCTCCCTACAGGGCAGAAGGTTGATGGTAAGCCACACCTCTTTCAAAGGTGGCCTTTCCTGATTTTTGTGGCCACTTTACTTTCTCAAATATTTTTTAATTAAAAGCTTGACCCTTCACTTCCTATTTGTCTCACCCCCACCCTGTTGCCCCTCTTCAAGGGGTATTTTCTACCTCTTGACTCAAGCCCAGACTAGTCTCAAAAGCCTTCTCACTCTTATCATGAGACCATTATGTCTTCTTTTAGGGTATGACACAGTCTTGCAAGCCAAGTGGGATGTGAGTTTTCTGTAATCCTGTGCTGATAGTTCGTTAAGCCTTCCCTTTCCTTGAATTACCATCCATGACAGATGAGCTGTATGCTTATTTGATGTGTTCTAGAAGAATATAGCTGGTTCTCCTCCTTTTTTCTTAGTAGTTATTGCATTTAAAAACTATGCTGTGCTCCCTTCAGCAGCACATATACTAAAATTGGAACGAAACAGAGAAGATTAGCATGGCCTCTGCACAAGAATGACACACAAATTTTTGAAGCGTTCCATATTTTTGTAATCGTTGATAAGTGGATGCTGATCCATAATGTGGGGAAGGACATGGGAACAATGGTGGATCTCTGTTCACAGGGGTGTAAGGGGGGAGGGGGCATGGGGACAGCAAGAGTGGTGGAATATGATGGTCATCATAGCCCTAACTTTATGTATGACTGCATATATGTTGTGATTCTATACAACTTACAACTAGAGAATTGATGTTATCCTCTATGTACAATGAATCAATTTATACTGTTAACATGTAAGCCTAAATTAAAAAAAAATTTAAAAAGTAAAAATTATGCTTACCAAACTTCCACCTTAAAAACATTTAATTTTTGAATACTTTTTTTCTATTGGATTGGCGTAGTGAGGCTCACTGCTGCTGATCCATTTCTCCTTAATTTGAGTGTTCTTCATGTCTTTAAGTGGAGATACTACACATGTGTTTAAAAGATGGGACCATTCAAGCCAGGCACGGTGGCACAAGCCCGTAATCCCAGCACTTAGGGAGGCTGAGACAGGAGAATCGTGAGTTCAAAGCCAGCCTCAGCAATGGGAAGGTGCTAAGCAACTCAGTGAGACCCTGTCTCTACATAAAACACAAAATAGGACTGGGGATGTGGCTCAGTGTTCGAGTGCCCCTGAGTTCAACCTCCAGTACCAAAAAAAAAGAAAAAAAAGAAAAAAATGGGACCATTCACATAAGATATGTAGAGAATTACCTCTATCTACTCCCATTGAACTAGCACATTATAGTATTACAATTTTATATTAATAATTTTCAGACTTTATCTAATGTTCACACATGTACAGATTATTAAAAATTTTAAGGCATAACTGATTAATTAGTGCTCTAACACTGTTTTTTTTTATTAATATATATATTTGTAATCATATGTTTGAAGCTGTGAGAATTGGTTGGATATTTATTTTCATGAAGGTATTTATAAGACACAACTTTACAATGGTCTGTAAACCTTGCATATATATGTAGTTTGATATATTTTGCATTTGATTTTTGCATGTGGAAATCTTGTGTATTGTAACAGGTTTTGCATAAAATACTGAATAGCAAAAATTGTATAATTATAATAATGTAATAAAAAGTTAATCAAACAAAGAGTGCCTGGCATAAGTTGAGTAGTCCGTCTTCTGAGATGTTATGTAATAACATAACCTGCTTACAGTGTAATTTTTATTATAATTAATTCTTATGCATTTGTTTTGAAATTTTCTGAAATTACCTCTCCCACAATTTTCCATTCTTGTTTAAAACTATGCATTGATTGGTCTAGATTTCATACCTTTTCCTTATCAAGTTTTGCAAAAAATATTTTATTTCCTGCTCTCCTGAATATTCTTGGTGTTGATGAGAAAAGATATCTGAAAGAAATTTAAAAAAACAAATTATTCCACTTACTACACTGTGGTGAATATACTCTGAAAATATATAAAATGATATCAAAGTAGAGAAAATAGCCAGAGAGTACTATGATTCAAGGTCATTATTACTCAAAAAATATATAAAATTTACAAAAATATGCTGAAAAAAGTTGTGAGAACTTCCAAAACCATCTTGAGATTTCACAGCTCCACAGATGACCACAACACAAAAACTGAATAATTTTACTACAACATTGTCAAATCACAGCCTCTCAGTTCAGCTCTTTCAGATTTCACATGTGGTTCAAATGTTGTAGGAAAGGACTTTACCCTTATTTCTTTTACTTTTTCTTTCTGCAGAGTGTTATTTAGGATTGAACATAGGAGTCTTTACCACTGAACTACATCCCCAGACCTTTCTATATATCTAAATCGTTATGTTTTGAGACTGGATGTCACAAAAATGCAGACACTCCTTTCAAATGTGCAATTCTACTGCCTCACTTTCCCAATTACATGGAATTACAATTACACCTGACAGGTTTTTGTTTATTTAGTAACTTGCAAACATTTTTCAACATGATTATAATGATTTGTTTTAAGGTGATTTTTAAAAGGAAACATCTCAATGAAAATAACAGCACACAAAGAAAAGAGTAAAATTGACTCAAGCAAAGAGACAATATAACACTAGTCATTGACATTTAGGAAACCAAGAGTTTTTAATTCTCTAAGCAATACCAAATAACCATTTGAAAGACATTTAATAAACTAATTAACAATAAAAATTGAATAAAATTCAGAAAAAAATAGCAAGTGAAAAAGTAGAAATTGTATATTAGAAATATATATATATATATTTTTTTCTGGTGCTGGGGAGTAAACCCAGGGCCTTGTGCATGTGAGGCAAGCACCTTACCAACTGAGATATATCTCAAGCCCACTAGAAATATTTTTTAAGAAATAATGTCTGGAACTATGTATATAGCTTATTTGGTAGAGTGCATGCCTTGCATGTACAAAGTCTTCGGTTCAATTTTCAGCACCACACACACACACAAAAAAAAAAAAATCAAAAAAGAGAAAGAAAGGAATCATTCCTGATAAATTAGAAATGTGAGTAGGAAAAAAATCAAATATTAGAAAATCAATTATAAGATGTAACTTAAAGAATTTATAATCAAGAGAAATTTTTCATAAAACTAAGAAAAAGAAGTTTTATTTATAAAGATACTTCTATATGGTTTACACTTGATTCTATAGCAGATTTCCAGAAAGGACATGGAGCATATAGTCATATATGCTAAAGGAAAAAGAAAATATCAACATAGAACATTATATTCACAATATTGTTTTTGAACCTTAAGATAAATACAAGCTTTCAAAATATGTAAATGCTGAAAAATTTCTTCATTTGTAGACATTGTCTAAGAGGAATACTAAATGGAATTCTTCTAATAAAATAAATCTGCACAGCAACACAAATCATATACATTTTGAAAGCCTTTGTGAAAATGCAAAATATACACAAATATAAATTTTAAGTTATTGTCATTGTGGCACATATAACATTTAATTCTCCTACAGAATTTGGAAGACTAAACCAGAAAAATTACCTTAAATCTCTGTTAATGGGTGTAAGGTATAAAAGCAACTGTGACATCAATAACAAATTATAAGAAGACATGTAAAGACACTTATTTTTACAAAAACACAAAGTTAGTTTAGTTTAAAATGCAGTGCAAATTGTTAACTTTTTTGTTGTTCTTTTTAGTTATAAATGATAGTAGAATGTATCTTGACATATACATACAATAAGCATAACTACTCATTCTTGCGGTTGTACATAATGCAGAGTTACACTAGTTGAACATTCACATATAAACATAGGAAATTTATTTCCAATTCATTCTACAGTTTTTAAATACTTTTATGTATTCCCAAAGTAATGACAAAATAGACATAGAAGATTAAAAAAGTCAATAGGAAGGAATCAAAATACCACCATAAAAATCTATCAACCACAAACTAAATCATTTTTTGAAAGGAAAAAAAAATGAAGCCAGGTGTGGTGGTGCACACCTGTAATCCCAGTAGCTTAGGAGACTGAGACAGGAGGATCACAACTTTAAAACCAATCCCAGCAACGGTGAACCACTAAATAATTCAATGAGATACTGTGTCTACATAAAATACAAAATAGGAAATGTGGCTCAGTGGGCAAGTGCCTCTCAGTTCAATCCCCAGTTCTCTCTCCTCAGCCTCCCCCCCCAAAAAAGCTGTGGATGTGAATCAGTTGTTAAGCACACCCCGTACCAAAAAAAGGAACAATGAGAGCCAAGACAAACCAAAGAGGTCTAAGAAGTTCATGTAATACCTATCAAACACTTAATAATATGATATTTTAAAATTCTATGGAGTATCCTGGGTACATAAATACCTAAACATATTAAAAGTAAGCAAAGAGAAAAAAAATTTCCTGATAAAAAAATAATAAAGATACAATATTGAATAGATTTATGTTAGCATAAAGTTACATGAAGAAGTCATATGTAAGAAAAGTCAGAGTACATCAATTAGTCCTCAACTGGATGGTCACATCAAAATATATTTACAGATCTATGCTCATTGCAGCCTCATTCAATAGAGACAAATATGGAGAGCCAATCCAATGTCTTTTCACATGAGTGCATGAATGCAATTTGGAATGAACTATGAGATGTTTTCCAACCTTACAAAGATAAGAAATGTTATGATATCTATAATGATCAACCTTTAGTTTAGTATGCTAAGTGAAATAAGTCATTCACAAAAGGACTAATACCATGTCATTCTACCTATGAGATATCTAATGGGACCAAGCATACAGGCATTATTGCAAAAGGAATAATGTCTGGGATGAAAGAGAGAGAGACTAGTAAGCACTTTTTTCAGGGAGAAATGAATTGTACTTTTATGTGATATAAATGTTCTACAAATATATTACAAAATATTTGAATTAACACTACTGAACAGTGTATTTCAAATACAACAGTAAGTTTAAATAAGTTATGGTTTTGATCAAAACTAAAGTTTGAAAAAATATAAATGATAAACAGAATTGTGAAAATCTTCGTTACCTTTAAAATACTAAAATCTTAGTCCTAGACAAAAGAATAGATTCATTTTATAGAGATGATGAATATACTAGGAATTCTAGGGACTTGAAAGGCTGAGGAAGGAAAATGAAAATATAGTTTCAGTCATGTAGCAAGAATCTGTATCAAACTAAAAGTCAATATGGGCTGAAGATGTGGCTGAGATGTAGCATGCCTGAGTTCAATCTCCAATATATATATACATATCCTTGAATGTATTTATATAAGAAAATTTAGATAAACTATATAAATAATCACATAAACAAAGTAAACAAGTCACTATATACAAATCATGAACAAAATAGAGGTAATATTTATGCAAGTAAGTAAAAGCATATATAACTTTATTAAAAATAGGCACATAGTTCATGTGAATTTTAATTTCACCTAATATTGTTCCAGTGTGAGAAGTCATAAAAATTTCTATTCAATTATAACATATAGGTATAAAAATAAAAACAAGGTCTGGAGTTATGGTGCAGTGGTAGCGTGCTCACCTAGCATGTGTGAGGCACTAGGATCAATCCTCAGCACCACATAAAAATAAAATAAAGACATTCTGTTCACCTACAATTAAAAAATAAATATTTAAATAAAATGAAAACAATATTCACTGATGTCAGGAAACCTACTGTACAACAATGGTGCTACTCTAAAAAGTAGAACTCAAAAAAAAAAAAACCACAAGAATTAGAGAAAATGTAACCCACAAAATTCTGCATAACTATACTACTTTAGAAATCATTTTTTTAAAAAAAAAATTTGTGGTTATATATGGACAGAAGGCCTTTATTTTATTTCTTTGTTTCTAATGTGGTGTTAAGGACCAAATCCACTGAATCACATGTGCTAGGCAAGTGCTCTGCCACCTGCCACAGCACCAGCCCTACTTTGAACTATCAAAAGAGAATAAAGAAATGATAGGTTAAATTAAAAAAAAAGTTTAACATTTTATTTTCTACATAAAAAAGTTCAGTCTTTATCCTGAAAACAAGAATCTAAAACTTTTTATGAAAAGTAGAAGCCGTGAAAAGATAATCTACAAAATTAAATATTGGATGGTTGCAGTGGTGTACGCCTGTAATCCCAGCAGCTGGGAAAGTTGTGGTAGGACAATCACAAGTTGAAAGGGAGCCCCAGCAACAATGAAGTGCTCACCAATTCAGTGAGACTCTATCTTTAAATAAAATAAAAAAATAAGGCCGGGGAGGGGGATGTGGCTCTGTAGTTTAGTGCCCTGAGTTCAATCCTCAGTACCAAAAGAAAAAAGAAAAAAATAATAAATATTAATGGTGAATAAGGAATTCTGAATAAAATAAATGCTCACCCACAAAGATCAGGTTTCCATAGATCTCTAACATCACATCTTCATATAAAGTCTGCTGAGCAGGATCCAGGCATTCCCATTCCTCGTCAGAGAAAACAATGGCCACATCCCTGAATGTCAATGGTTCCTGAAATAAAAATATGAATGAATAATAAAAAATGAATAAATAAAATAATAAAATAATAAAAATAAATAAATAAAATAAAAATGAATAAATACATATCTGATGTGGTGTCTTTTCTCTGCAACAACCTTTTTTTTTTTAATTAGGGACTTAGGCAATCCAAGATGGTGAGTTAGAGGGAAACTGCACTTTCTGTCACTCCATGTCACCACTGACACAGTTTTTAATTTTACACAAGTTGTAATGAGAGTTAGAAGCGCTGGATCTCACAAAGGCACTCATTCAATATGATACTTTTCTTTGTGGTGCTGAGGATTGAACCCAAGTCCTTAAGCATGCAAGGAAGCACACTACCACTGAGCTACATCCCCAGCCCAATCAACAGTTATAAGCAGTAAAATTGATGAATAAATTTTGTATATTAAAACCCAGAGAGCAGGACATGTGAAGCAATACACTGGAGAAAAGCAGTGGTTAAAAAGAAATAAAACACAACATAATCCTAATGGATAAATCACAGTGGCAATTACTTATTGAATATTCAAAATAAGCACAACCACACAAAACAATGGTACCTGAGATATGCATAGCAAAATTATAAGTAATAACAAGACACAGGACAGTGTTCACCTTTGTTTTGAAGGTATATGAGATCAGTGAGATACACCAAAACTTCCAAGAGCTCACATATTTATTTATTTTTTTTTAAATATTTTTTTAGCTGTAGATGGACATAATGTCTTTATTTTATTGCTTTGTATGTGGTGCTGAGGATCGAACCCAGGGCCTCACGCATGCGAGGCAAGTGCTCTACCACTGAGCTACAATCCCGGCCCCGAGCTCACATATTTATTTGTGAGTTTTATATATTCTCATTATTTAAAAATATTATAAAAAGTACTTTATTTAAAAAATAATTTTTGCTTTCTCAGACCACAACATCACAATTCTCTTTTCAAACAAATAAAAATCTTAACCATCAAATTATTACAAAACAGTTAAATTCTTGGGAAAACTTGAATTACATAGCACAAAGATAAAACAACAACAACAAAAAAACAATAGAAAAGCAAATTAGATGAATAGACTGTTAATCCTACAGTTCATGAGGAAAGTGACACATGAGGTTAATCATTCTCGGATTTAGGGAGCCACTCTCACTGGGAAATTATATTGTCACATAGCTCATTTTGACGCAGGGAGAGAGGGAATACTAAGAATGTAAGAAAAAAATTCCAAAAGGTCCTTACACCATAAATTTCTCCCTAACAGTGTAAAAATACTCCCTCTCCCAGGGTTTTAATTTTTACTAGTGAAAAAAAACACATATAGACTTAGATTATGGTTCTGATCTGTGATGTCTTTTCTCTGCAACAACCTTTTTTTTTTTTAATTAGGGACTTAGGAAATCCAAGATGGTGAGTTAGAGGGAAGCTGCACTTTCTGTCACTCCATAATGTCAGATTCAAAAAAAACCAAACAAACAAACTACTGTTTCTCTTTGAGGCAGTAATTCCCTCCACTGCCCACCAAGGCCCTGCTGTTTAGCCCCATTCTTCTATCTCCATTGCCTCCTTCTGCCAGCATAGAGCCCAACTTTTTAGTACAGATTGCTCACACACTGCCACCTATCAACTGCCATTAAGCTACCTGTTTGCCAGGCTCTTGCCTGCCCTTTACTCACCTTTCACATACCCGTCACTCAACACTCAATGCCCACCCACTGATTGCCTTTTGTTAGCCTGCAGACCACCCACAGACCACCAGCAAATCACCTACTGCTCACTGACCAAGCTGCCTGGAAGCACATTGTCATGGTACCCAAATTGAATAATAATGAGGATGACTACCCTACAGAATAAGAATACAACATTAAAGGCTGTGAGAGAAAAAAACAAACTACGTAAGGGGAAATAAATTTGTATTTCAGCTGGTTTCTCAATCAAAAATTTGTGATAAAAAACAAAATATTAAAGCCACGCCTGGTGGCGCAAACCTGTAATCCCAGCACTTAGCAAGGCTGAGACAAGAGAATCATGAGCTCAAAGCCAGTCTCAGCCAAGGTGAGGCACTAAGCAACTCAATGAGACCCTGTCTCTACATAAAACACAAAACAGGGCTCAGGATGTGGCTCAGTGGTCGAGTGCTCCTGAGTTCAATCTCCAGTACCAAAAAAAAAAAAAAATTAAGATGGACTAATGAAATAAGAAGATAATCAGAGGGGCTAGGATTGTGGCTCAGTGGTAGAATGCTTGCTTTGCATGTGTGAGGCACTGGGTTCGGTCCTCAGCACCATATAAAAATAAATAATAGACACAGATATTGTGTCTATCTACAACTAAAAATTTTAAAAAAGAGAGAAGATAATCAGAAAGTTTCAAAAATTTATATTCCAATAAAATGAGATATCTCAAAAACACTGAAAAATTTCTTGAGACATATGATCTACCCAAGCTGAATCAGGAGGACATACACAATTTAAAGAGATCAGTTTCAAGCATTAAAACAGAAGCCACCCACTAAAGCCTACTAACCAAGAATAGCCCAGGACCAGATGAATGCTCAGCTGAGTTTACAAGACCTGCAGAGAAGTGTTAGCACCAATACTCCTCAAATTTTTTCACAAGATAAAATCACATGATTATATCATGCAGAAAAAGCATTTGATAAAACAGAACTTTTTCAAGTTCAAAACACTAGAAAAACATGGGAGAATTTGTGTACAAGGAATAGAATAGTATTTAGCTGTCATGTATAATTGATTAGAACAACAACAACAAACATAACTAGAGAGAGAAGAAATGTATCTCCACATTGAAAAAGCTATCCAAGGCCAACATCATCCTAAAGAATAAAAATTGAAGCCGGGCGTGGTGGTGCAAGCCTGTAATCCCAGCACTTAGGGAGGCTGAGACAGGAGGATCTTGAGTTCAAAGCCAGCCTCAGCAATGGCGAGGTGCTAAGCAACTCAGTGAGACCCTGTCTCTACATAAAACACAAAATAGGGCTGAGGATGTGGCTCAGTGGTCGAGTGCCCCTGAGTTCAATCCCCAGTACCAAAAAAAAAAAAAAAAAAGAATAAAAATTGAGCCAGGCACAGTGGCACATGCCATACATAACTCAGGAAGTTGAAAATAGAAAATATGTAGAGAACAAGAAAACTGTTGAGAAAGATGAAGTACATAGGCAATTTTAGGAAATGGATTGTTGAAGATATTACCTCTAATTTTAGTGTTCTGCTTCAGCAAGAAAAGCCCCTTTTCATGGTAATTCAGAAGATCCTCCCTATGTAAACTATAGTGATTCAGACACCCACACTGCATATTCCCATTTTTTTGCCATCAAAAAAAAAATTAATGGAACACTTTTTTTAAAAAAATATTTTTTAGTTGTAGGAGGACACAATAGCTTTATTTTATTTTTATGTGGTGCTGAGGATCAAACCCAGTGCCTCCCGCGTGCTAGGTGAAGACGCTACCACTGCGCCATAACTCCAGCCCACAATGGAACACTTTTATATTCACTGATTAGAACAAAATATTGGTTAACCAAACTTAGCTTAAGATTCTCTTCTATGTTCAACCCTTTGTGCATTGAGCAATCTCATTTCAGCTTAAGCCTACTTACACAGCAGTTTCCTAAAAACTTCTAAGCATTTTCAGGCTTCAGGGCAAAAGGTGTTTTTTTAAATATTTCATTCAGCCTAAACTTTAGATGCGTCTAGATCTTATATCTGGTGCTTTTCAGTATCACAATATCTATTTAGGTAAAGAAGTCACTTATTATCCATATCTGAATTTGTCTAATCTAACATGCTAGATGTAGCTCCACAATAATAAAAACTATAGCCACTGATAGAATAAAAAACTACCTTAACCAACCTTAGTTTACATATGATCTTATAAATTTTTTTAAAATATTTTTTTAGTTTTTCATGGACCTTTATTTTATTTATTTGTATGTGGTGCTGAGAATTGAACCCAGTGCCTCACACATGCCAGGCAAGCACTCTGCCACTGAGCCACTGCCCCAGCCTTTATTATAAAATTTTCTGTATCTTCTCTCTTAGGAAACCTTTAGATTGTTCAAATATGTGTGATAAATTATATTTCATAGCTAATAAGAAAGTGAGGCAAAAATGAGATCTTTATCCACCATTCTATTTACTTAAATATTTGTGGCCAACTCAACCATGAGGCACTATACTATGCCTTTCTGTCTACATGTAGTGCATTTTCCCTCAGAGACTTCAGCGCAAATAGCCAAGGTTGGTTTTAAAGTTTGTTGTTATAGTTTATTGTCCTTTCAAATTGTAAATCTTTTCTTCCTATATAGGTAACAGTAAAAAGAATTTAGATCATCTTTGCCTTTCTCTTCACCTTCAGAAGCTATGTGGCTGACTACCAATGTGTTTCTGGGAAGCCGAACCTAAAATTAGGGGAAAATAATATTAATATTTCACTACATGATCTATTTATATAAAAACTATACAGATTATTTTCATAATCCCTAGAGTATCCAGCAAGTCCAACAAAGTGTTCCATTCCCCAAAGAAGATGCTCTGTAGGAAGTAGTGATTACCCCAGAGGTTGATATTTGCTAGATTATTTCAATAAACATGGCAGGTGTGGGCACCTTGGGTAAGCTTCGTAAAATTCTGGAACCCAAGACCAGTCAAAGACATGACAGGCACTGAAGATATATCACACTCTAATGTTTCTTAACAAGGCCCTAAACTTGCTATCTATGTTTAAGAAAAACAAATAGACAAGTTCAAAGATTTTTAATTTTGGTACCAGGGATTGATCCCAGGAGTGTTTAACCACTGAGCAATATTTCCTCCCTCTTATTTTTTATTCTCAAAGCTGTGATCATCCTGCCACAGCCTTCTAAACTGCTGGGATTATGGACATGCATCTTCATACCTGGAATTATGTCCAAACAGTTTTTTACAGAGTTTCAGGTGATAATTCTCTTTTCCTCTCATGTGAAAGTACACACACACATTTCCTAAAAAAAAATTTTATCCAAAACTGAGAGAAAAATATGGATTAAAATGCTGTATTTAAATATATCACAGAGAAGCATATGCTATAATATAGTGAATTATCTGAGAAAAGATGACATTTAGGAAAATAATGCTTACCATACATTTTGAAAAATGCAGTAAACAAAGGATAGCAAGTGTGAAGAAATAAGAAACTGAAAACCCCATTTCCTACAGCTACTCCCAAATATGAATTACTTACATTAGTCAGAATTCTCATGTCATTACCCTGTCTTTAATATTCACTCTAAAGGGGTGTGAGCAAGTAGGTAGAGAGATAGTTTCAGGCCAGGCTGAGGTCATCAATCTGGCAAAGGCCAAAAATGTAGTATCCTGTCAAGCTCGATAACATGGGCCAGAGGTCACAGAATATTGAGCACTATCAAAACTGTACTAGTAGCAGGACGTGTTGGTACAAACCTGTAATCCTAGCACTTATGGAAGCTGATACAGGAGAATCACGAGTTCAAAGCCAGCCTCAGCAACAGTGAGGCACTAAGCAACTCAGTGAGACCCTGTCTCTGCATAAAACACAAAATAGGGCTGGGGATGTGGCTCAGTGGTCGAGTGCCCCTGAGTTCAATCTCCAGGACCAAAAAAAAAAAAAAAAACTAGACTAGTGTTACCAGACTCCAAAGCTGACCCCTGGAAAACTCAAGTTTCCACAGTTAGTTCTGACTACATTCAGATAGTTCCTGTCATCTGTTTTGTAATATCCAGCCCTGCAGACTTATCATTTCTACTAATACTCTGCTCCTGAAAGTGAGAGTGAAAGGGCCTGGGACAGAGGGCCAGAGGCACCACAAACCTGAAAATGGATTCAGAGACCTTCCTGAACCAGAGATGAAGGTCTCCCAGATTTTGTAGCCCACTATATTTGCTTGTTTTCTTGGACTGAATAATTTTTTAAATATTTTTTTAGTTGTGGATAGATAAAATATCTTTATTTTATTTTTATTTTTTTGTGGTGCTGAGTATCGAACCCTTTGCCTCATGCATGGGAGGCAAACACTCTACCACTGAGCCACAATCCCACCCCCTGGCTGAATAATTATTATCCCAGTCTGATTGGATAATTTCTGCCTAAATGGACAAAACACCAGGCTCAGATTCCTTTGTCCCTGAATGTCAGATAAGATGATTTAACATTGGGCTGCAGAATGCAAGACTGACAGAATCTTGGTTACATTTCTTCTCAAACAAATTTTCTATATGGAAGAAGACCTGACCATGCAAGGGGACATTTGTATTTAATTTAAATATGATGCTATATCAATTATCAATGACAACATTAATAACAGATTTGCAAATGCAAATGATACAATGAGGATTATTTTACATTTTGGGGTTTTATAACCTCCTTGCTCTGGCTTCATGAGGTTTGTTTGTTTGGTTGGTTTTAAAGATAGACCTCAGAAATAAATTACTAAACTATATCCCCAGTTATTTTCAAAATTCTTGCCAGGCTCTAAGTCACTGAGCCTCACCCAAAGCTTATGACATACATTCTTCAGTCTCCTGAGTCACTAGAATTATAGGCATGCACCAACACACACAGCTCACATTATGGAATTTTGGCAAAACAGCCAGATCATGGAAAAAGTAGACAATTTTCTATAGCAGCAAAGTTCAATACAAATAAAATGAGAAATATAACTAAACTTTTAGGAGTCATAAGTAAAACACATGAAATAAGTATAATAATGTATAAGTAAATTGTTATAAATGCTTATAATTTGCTGTTAACAAAATTTGATGCTTTATAATAATTTAAACATAAAATGATAAAATTTTATCATATAATACAACTGTGATTATAATTTGTAAGTAAATTATTGTTAACCAAATATATCCAAAATGTTATCATTCTAATATGACCAATAAAAATTGTTAGTTAACTACATTTATTTCTCATTAAACATTCAAATCTCACTCTCTTTTCCACTTCTAATACTTCTCACTGTAGATCAGCCACATTCCAAGAACTCATTAGCCACATGTGGCAAGTGGCTGGCACATTTCAAGTGTACATCTGAAGGCTCTGATTCCCTTGACCTCAGGAAATTGAATGACTTAAGTTCTCCTTTTCTATCACAAGTGAGAAAACATGTCTTCCTGCCCAACAGCCCTCCTTTAGACCAAATAAGAAAGAAATCATTTCCATTAGACACAGGAGGGCACTATGAGGTGAAAGTACCCAAAGGCAGGCCCTGATTCCTAATTGCTACCCTGCAATGTCAGAAGCCCATTCAGATATTAGACAGTGAACAAATGATGATGAAAATGCAGGGGGAAGGATCCTCATGTCTTCACCACTGTCTGTACATTGACATCATAATTTAGTTGTAAAGTAAAAGATTAAAACTTCTATTTTACTATTGGGCCTTGACCCTGGTGATTTTGCTATGCTTGTCTCCTTCATCTTGTGGTGTGAAGTATGGTGTGAGTTTAAGTCTACATACATCTCTGCATAACTCAAAATCATTTAACAGAACTTCCAATATTAAATCAGGGAAAAATGAAATCAGTATTTCTTGCATGTCTAATTCTATTCAGTTAATTTGAAATCAGCATTTTTTGAATTCTGATGTCCTGTTTGCATTGGATGTATTTGTTAATTAGCTATCAATTAGTACAAACTATACCAAACTGACTAAATCATGATTGAAATAATTAGCTCAGGAGTAAGCCCAGTTTAGACTGGGTGTGGCTGGGCTACTCTTCTGATTCCAGCTAGGACCCTTCAGGCATGTGCTCTGCTACTTGACATGGTAGCCCATTTCCTGGAAGAGAGGTAGCTGTCCACCATAGCATTTTCATCCTCACACACATGGCATCTTCTGCATCACAAGCCTAATATGAGCTTTTTCTCCTTAGATGGTGTGTTTACAAAGAAAAATTAGAAAAAAGCAAAGGCATTTGATGCCTAGGCATAATATCAGTATATCTTTATACTATATTCTCCTGGCTGTAACATATGTCATTGTTTATTCATGTCTTGGCAAACAGATTCTGACTTTTGAAAAGAGGAACTAACAAAGAACATTGCCAATAGCCTGGATACAGAAAAGTATAAAGAACTGGAGATATTTTTGCAATTTATATCCTTTTTTCTTTTCTTTCACATGTCACTTTTATGACAATTCTAAATTTAAAAAAAATTACAAAACCACAACTACTAAGAGGCTAGTCAGGATTGGGACAAAGATTAACTACTGCCTGCCTCAAAAGATCAAAGACTTTGTGAGGCCACAATAATCACACAACTTTTCTAGAAATTCAAGAAACTAAACAATGTCACCTCTGCCATAGATGCACATGTATTTTTAGCTACATAGCACTTTTCTATATCTACTATTAAAACATTTTCAGCCGGGCGCGGTGGCTCACGCTTGTAATCCCAGCACTTAGGGAGGCTGAGACAGGAGAATCGCGAGTTCAAAGCCAGCCTCAGCAACGGCGAGGCACGAAGCAACTCAGTGAGACCCTGTCTCTACATAAAACACAAAATAGGGCTGGGGATGTGGCTCAGTGGTCGAGTGCCCCTGAGTTCAATCCCCAGTACCAA
>JAQQSJ010000022.1:95844-113706 GCA_028644305.1 Xerus rutilus
GGTTTATTGTTTCTTTCATTTCAAGGATTTCTGTTTGGTTCCTTTTCAGAATCTCTATCTCCTTATTGAAGTGATTTTTTACTTCCAGTATTTGCCTGCGTATCTCTTTATTGAAGTGATCTTTTACTTCCTGTATTTGCCTACGAATCTCTTTATCAAAGTGATCTATTGCTGACTGGGTTTGCTCTCTTATATCATTCTTTAAGTCACCGACCATTTTAATTATGTACGTCCTGAATTCCTGTTCTGTCATTCCTCCTGCTGTACAGCCCATGGATTCTAGGAGTGTAGTATCTTGGTTTGTTTGAATCACTTTCTTCCCTTGTTTTCTCATGATGTTTGTGTGTCTTTCCTTCTAGCTCTGCTGATCCAAGGTGTTAGAGTTTTAACTCCTATATGGTTATAGTTTCCCTGCAGGGTTTCATTACTTCTCCTCCAGTAGGTGGCGTTGTCTGTTGTTTGATGGAGTTTCCCGGCTGATATCCTTGGTACTGGTCCCAGGCCCAAGTGAAACTCTGGGCCGCTAGTGGAGTCGGTTTTCCACTGTGGCCAAGGTTTGCTCCCAGGTGTTCACCTGCGCCCCTTGGTGTGTAGGAAGTTCCGCTGTGTTAGAAGGTGATCCACAAAGAACAATAGCTGGGGTTCCACTCAGGAGACAGTCAGTCCACAGAAGCAACTGCTAGCGATCTCTCGGGGTTGGGTGGGCACTGCGGCCAGGCACCCTGTGTGGAGGCAGGCCCGGCACGCCCGGGATAGACTCCGGGCTGAAGCCCTGGGCCGGATTCCCCACCACAACTGCACTCCACTGGTTGGCGCCAAAATCACTCCTCCTGGCTACCGCTGTCTCCTGGTGGCCCTGCGCTCACACACGCAAGCGAGACTCCTGGGTGGGGCAGTGAACTGCAGAGAGCTGCCCAAGAAACTGGTTGGAAAATGGCACCCCGCTACTTCCAGTCTCAGTCTCGGAGAGCCGGGGCCCTGAACTGAGGCCCCCGGCTGCAACTGCTTTTCTGCTGGCCGGCGCTGAAGACACACCTCCCAGCTACCGCTGTCTCCCAGTGGCCCTGCTCCCACATACGCGAGCGAGACTCCTGCGTGGGGCGGCAAGGCCCAGAGAGCTGCCAAGAAACTGGTTGGAGAATGGCACCCCGCTACTTCCAGTCTCAGTCTTGGAGAGCCGTAGCCCTGGGCTGAGGCCCGGGCTGCAACTGCGTTTCTCCGGCCAGCGCGGAAGTCATGCCTCCCGGCTACTGCTGCCTCTCGGTGGCCCTGTGCTCACACATACACGAGCGAAATTCCTGCGTGGGATGTTGAGCCACAGAATGATGCCAGGAAGCCGGCTGCAAAACAGCGCCTCCACTACTTCCAGCCTTGGTCCCTGAGAGCCTAGCGCAGAGTGGACTGTCTAGGCCGCCATCTTGGAACCACCTCCTAAAGCATTTTTTGAAAGGAAAAAAAAACTGAAGCCAGGTGTGGTGGTACACACCTGTAATCCCAGCAGTTCAGGAGGTTGAGACAGGAGGATCACGAGTTTAAAGCCAATCCCATCAATGCTGAAACACTAAACAATTCAATGAGATACTGTGTCTACATAAAATACAAAATACGACTTGAGATGTGGCTCAGTGGGCAAGTGCCTCTCAGTTCAATCCCCAATTCTATCCCCTAAGCCTTCCCTCCAAAAAAGCTATTGATGTGAATCACTTGTTAAGCACCCGCAGTACCAAAAAAAGGAACAATGAGAGAGCCGAGACAAACCAAAGAGGTCTAAGAAGTTCATGTAATACCTATCAAACACTTAATAATATATTTTAAAATTCTATGGACTGTCCTGGGTGTATAAATAGCTAAACCTACTAAAAGTAAACAAAAAGAAAAAAAAACTTCCTGATATAAATATAATAAACATACAATATTGAGTAGATATATGTTAGCATTAAGTTAGATGAAGAACTCATATGTAAGAAAAGTGAGAGTACATCAATTAGTCCTCAATTGGATGGTCACATTAAAATATATTTACAGATCTATGCTCATCACAACATCATTCAATAGAGACAAATATAAAGAGCCAATCCAATGTTCTTTCCCATGAGTGCATGAATGCAATTTGGAATGAACTATGAAATGTTTTCAAACTTTACAAAGATAAGAAATGTTATGATATCTATAATGATCAACCTTTAGTTTAGTATGCTAAGTGAAATAAGTCATTCACAAAAGGACTAATACCATGTCATTCTACTTATGAAATATCTAATGTGACCAATCATACAGGCCAAAGGGAATAATGTCTGGGATGGAAGAAAGAGAGACAAGTAAGCACTTGTTTGAGGGAGAAATGAATTGTAATTTTATGTGATATAAATGTTCTACAAATATACTACAAAACATCTGAATTAACACTACTGAACAGTGTATTTCAAATACAACAGTAAGTTTAAGTTATGGTTTTGATCACAACTATAATTTGAAAAAATATAAAAGATAAACAGAATTGTAAAAATCTGTTACCTTTAAAATGCTAAAATCTTACTCCTAGACAAAAGAACAGATTCATCTTATAGAGATGATGAATATACTAATAATTCTAGGGACTTGAAAAGCTGAGGAAGGAAAATGCAAATATAGCTTCAGTCATGTAGCAAGAATCTGTTTCAAACTAAAAGTCAATATGGGCTGAAGATGTGGCATGCCTGAGTTAAATCCCCAATATATATACATATCCCATATCCCCAATATATATACATATCCCTATACATAAGAAAATTTAGATAAACTATATAAATAATCACATGAACAAAGTAAGCAAGGCACTATATACAAATCATAAACAAAATAGAAGTAATATTTATACAAGTAAGTAAAAGCATATATAAATTTATTAAAAATAGGCACATGGTTCATGTGAATTTTAATTTCACTTAACATTGTTCCAGAGTGAGAAGTCATAAAAATTTCTATGGAATTATAACATATATGTATAAAAATGAAAACAATATTCACTGATGTCAGGAAACCTACTGAACAACAATGAAGATACTCCAAACACTAGAACTCAAAAAAAAAAAAAAAAACCACACACACACACACAAGAATTAGAGAAAATGTAACCCACAAAATTCTGCATAACTGTACTACTTTAGAAATCATTTTTTAAAAAAAATTTTGTGGTTATAGATGGACAGAAACCTTTATTTTATTTCTTTGTTTCTAATGTGGTGTTAAGGATCAAGCCCACTGAATCACATGTGCTAGGCAAGTGCTCTGCCACCTGCCACAGCACCAGCCCTACTTTGAACTATCAAAAGAGAATAAAGAAATGATAGGTTAAAATAAAAAAAATTTAACATTTTATTTTCTGCATAAAAATGTCCAATCGTTATCCTGAAAACAAGAATCTAAATTTTTTTATATAAAATAGAAGCTGTGAAAAGATATTCTACAAAATTAAATATTGGATGGTTGCAATGGTGGACGCCTGTAATCTCAGCAGCTAGGAAAGTTGTGGAAGGACAATCACAAGTTTAAAGTGAGCCCCAGCAACAATGAAGTGCTCAGCAATTCAGGGAGACCCTATCTTTAAATAAAATGCAAAATAAGGATAGGGAGGGGGATGTGGCTCTGTGGTTTATTGCCCTGAGTTCAATCCTCAGTATCAAAAGAAAAAAGAAAAAATAATAAATATTGATGGTGAATTAGCAATTCTGAATAAAATAAATTCTCACCCAGAAAGATCAGGTTTCCATAGATTTCTAACATCACATCTTCATATAAAGTCTGCTGAGCAGGATCCAGGCATTCCCATTCCGCTTCAGAGAAAACAATGGTCACATCCCTGAATGTCAATGGTTCCTGAAATAAAAATGAGTAAATACATATCATATCAACCATATCATCATTGACACAGTTTTTAATTTCACACAAGTTGTAATGAGAGTTAGAAGAGCTGGATCTCACAAAGGCACTCATTCAATATGATACTTTTCTTTGTGGTGCTGAAGATTGAACCCAAGTCCTTAAGCATGCAAGAAAGCACACACTACCACTGAGCTACATCCCCAGCCCAATAAACAGTTATAAGCAGTAAAATTGATGAATAAATTTGGTAGAACAAAACCCAGAGAGCAGGACATGTGAAGCAATACACTGGAGCAAAGCAGTGGTTAAAAAAATAAAACGCAACATAATCCTAATGGATAAATCACAGTGGCAATTACTTAATGAATATTCAAAAGAAGCACAACCAAACAATGGTACCTGAGATATGCATAGCAAAATTATAAGTAATAACAAGACTCATAGGACAGTGTTCACCTTTGTGTTTAAGGTATATGAGATCAGTGAGATACACCAAAACTTCCAAGAGCTCACATATATATTTGAATGGCATCCTCCAAAGGTGTCTATATTCTCATTATTTAAACATACCACAAAAAAGTACTTTACTTAAAAAATAATTTTTGCTTTTTCAGACCATCATCACAACTCTATTTTCAAACAAATAAAAATCTTAACCATCAAACTATTACAAAACAGTTACATTCTTGGGAAAACTTGAATTACATGGCACAAAGATGAAAAAACAACAACAACAAAATAGAAAATCAAATTAGGTGAATAGACTGTTAATCCCATAGTTGATGAGGAAAGTGACACATCAGGTTAATCATTCTCAGATTTGGGGAGCCACTCTCACTGTGAAATTATATTGTCACATAGCTTATTTTGACACAGGGAGTGAGGGAATACTAAGTATGTAAGAAAAAAATTCCAAAAGGTCCTTGCACCATAAATTCCTCCCTAACAGTGTAAAAATACTCCCTCTCCCAGGGTCTCAATTTTTACTAGTGAAAAAAACACATAGACTTAGATTATGGTTCTGATCTATAATGTCTTTTCTCTGCAACAAATTTTTTTTTAATTAGGGATTTATAAAATCCAAAATGGTGAGTTAGAGGGAAGCTGCACTTTCTGTCACTCCATAATGTGAGATTCAAAAAAGAAAAAAAAAAAACAGAAAAAAACAAATTACTGTTTCTCTTTGAGGCAGTAATTCCATTCAATGCCCACCAATTCCCTGATGTTTACCCCCATTATTCTACCTCAGTTGCCCCCTCCTGCCAGCATAGAGCCCAAATTTTTAATCCAGATTGCTCACAGACTGCCACCTATCAACTGCAATTAATCTACCTGTTTGCCAGGCTCTTGCCTGCCCATGGCTCACCTGTCACATACCCATCACTCAACACTCAATGCCCACTCACTGATTGCCTTTTGTTAGCCTGCAGACTGTCCACAGACCACCAGCAAATCACCTACTGCTCACTGACCACTGCTGCCTAGAAGGGCATTGTAATGGCACCCAAATTTAATAATAATAATGAGAATGACTACCATACAGAATAAGAATACAACATTAAAGGCTGTGAGAGAAAAAAACAAACTACGTAAGGGGAAATAAATTTGTATTTCAGCTGGTTTCTCAATGTAAAATTTGTGATAAAAAACAAAATATTAAAACCACGTGTGGTGGCGCAAACCTGTAATCCCAGCACTTAAGGAGGCTGAGACAGGAGAATCGCGAGCTTAAAGCCAGTCTCAGCAATGGTGAGGCACTAACTCAACTCAGTGAGACCCTCTCTCTACATAAAACACAAAACAGGGCTCAGGATGTGGCTCAGTGGGCGAGTGCTCCTGAGTTCAATCTCCAGTACCAAAAAAAAAAAAAAGAAAATATTAAGATGGACTAATGAAATAAGAAGATAAACAGAAACAGTTTCAAAAATTTATACTCCAATAAAATACAAAATCTCAAAAACACTAAAAAATTTCTTGAGACATATGATCTACCCAAGCTGAATCAGGAGGACATACACAATTTAAAGAGATCAGTTTCAAGCAAAAAAACAGAAGCCACCCACAAAAGCCGACTAACCAAGAAAAGCACAGGACCAAATGAATGCTCAGCTGAGTTCTAGAAGACCTGCAGAGAAGTCTTAGCACCAATACTCCTCAAATTTTTTCACAAGATAGAAACAGATGGAACACTTCCAAACCCATTCTATGTGGCTAGCATCACCCTGTTATTAAAACCTGACAAAGACACATCAAGGGAAAAAAACTGCAGAACAATATCCCTGATGAACACAAAGATTTTCAATAATATATTGGCAAATCACATACAAAAATGTATTACAAAGAGAGTGCACCAAAATCAAGTGAGGTTCATCTCAGGGAAGCAAGGTTTATTAAACATATGGAAATCAATAAACATAATTCATCACACCAGTAGATATAAAGAATCACATGATTATATCATGCAGAAAAAGCATTTGATAAAACAGAACATTTTCATGTTCAAAACACTAGAAAAATATGGGAGAATTTGGTACAAGAAATAGAATAGTATTCAGCTGTCATGTATAATTGATTGGAACAACAACAAACATAACTAGAGAGAATAGGATGGTATCTCCACATTGTAAAAGCTACCCAAGGCCAACATCATCCTAAAGAATAATTAAGATGTGATAATAATTAGTGCTGTAATGCGAGCACTTTGGGAGGATGAGACAGGAGAATCACAAGTTCAAAGCCAGCTTGAGCAAGGGTGAAGCACTAAGCAACTCAGTGAGACTGTCTCTACATAAAACACAAAATAGGGCTGTGGATGTGGCTCAGTCGTCAAGTGCCTGTGAATTCAATCCCCAGTATGAAAAACTAAAAAATGAAACCATTCCCTCTAAGAAGTGAAACAAGACAGAGATTTGGTCTTCCTCCATTACTATTTAGTATAATTATTGAAACTCGAGCCAAAGTAGTCAAAGAAATTAATTAGGTATAAATGGGAAAAAAACCCTCACACTATCAGTATTTACTGACGTAATTTTATATTTAGATGTTAAAAAAATTTCACCAGAAAACATCTAAACTAATAAATGAATTCAGTAAAGTAAGATATAAAATCAATACCCATAAATCAAACACATTCACATATACATCAGTGATAAATCCACTGAAAGAGAAATTTGAATAATTATCCCATTTACAATAGCCACAAAAATATAAAATACTGGGATCAATATAATAAAGGATGTGAAAATTCTCAACAACCACAACAAAAAACTACAGAACAGTAAAGAAAGAAATTGAAGACTTTAAAAGATGGAAAGATCCCCCATGATCTTGGATAGGCAGGATTAATATTGTCAAGATGGCCATACTACAGAAAGTATTATACAGATTTAATAAAATTTCTATTAAATTCCAACGATATTTTTCATAGAAATAGAAAAAGGAATTATAAAATTTATTTGGAAAACAAAAGCCCCAGAATAACCAAAGCAAAACGTTGCAAGAAGTGTGAAGCAGGAGGCATCACAATACTGGACCTTAAATTATAATACAATAATAAGAAACAGTAAGAAAATCGCATAATATTGGCACTGAAATAGAAATATAGAGCAATCATACACAACAGAAAATGCAGAAAGAATCCCAAATAAATATGGTTATTTCATACTAGACAAAGGATCTGAAAACAAACACTAGAGAAAAAAGCCTATTCAACAATAATGCTGGAAACAATGGATATCCATATATAACAAAATGAAATCAAAACTCTCACAACCTGCACAAAAATCAACTAAAAGTGGATAAAAAATATAGGCACTAGAACAGAAATCCTGATCGAAACAGAAGACAAAGTAGGACCAAATCTTCATTATGTCAGCTTAGGACCTGACTTCCTGAACAGGACTCCTAAAACACAAGAAGTAAAATTAAGGATCAATAAATGGGATGGATTCAAACTAAATTTTTTTTCTCAGCAAAGGAAACTACACTGTGAAGAAACAGCCTACAGAATGAGAGAAAATCTTTACCACACACACACACCTCAGATAGAGCACTAATCTCCAGGATATATAAAGAAGTTAAAAAACTTACCAACACAATTAACAATTAGCCCAATCAATAAATGTCTAAGAAACTGAACAGACACATCACAAAGGAGAAATATAATTGACCAACAAATACATGAAAAAATGTACATGATCAGTAGCAATTAGAGAAATAAAAATCAGAAGTACTCAAAGATACTCTCACCTCTATCAGAATGTTTATTATTAACAATACAAGCAGTAATTTTGGTGAAGATGTGAGAAAAATTGTACACTTATGCATTGCTGGTAGCACTACAAATTGGTGCAAACACTTTGGAAAGCAGTATGGAGATTCCTCAGAAAACTTGGAATGAAACCACCATTTGACCCAGGTGTCCCACTACTTGATTTATACTCAAAGGACTTAAAAATCACCATTCTGCATGACACAGCCACATCAATGTTTATAGCATGTCAACTCACAATAGAGGAAAGGATAAAGAAAATGTGCCACATATACAGACTAGAATATTACTCAGCCTTCAAGAAGGATAAAATTAAGGTATTTGCAGGTAAATAGTTGGAACTAGAAAATATGCTAAGAGAAAGAAGCCCATTCCAAAAAACTAAAGGCTGAATGCTTTCTCTGATAAGCAGATGCTGTTCTGTAGTGTGGGGGTTCCTTCAATAGTATGAAGGAACTTTAGATTATGCAGAGGGGAGTGAGGGGAGTAGTGGGGCTCTGGTAATGGGAAAGACTATAGAATGAGACAGACAGTATTACCCTATATACACATATGATTACACTACTGCTGGGACTCAGCACCATGTACAGCTAGAGGAATAAGAAGTTATACTCCATTTGTGTGCAATGTGTCAAAAATGCATTCTACAGTAATGCATAGAATAAATAAATTACAGTAATGTAATTAGAAATACAAAATAAAAAAATAAAATTAGGAATTTAACCCAGGAGAGCACTCTACCACTGAGCCATATCCTATCTACTTTTATTTTTTATTTTTTTAAATTTTGAGACAAGGACTCACCAACTTGCTTAGGGCCTCTCTAGATTACTAAGACTGGCCTCTAACTTGACATCTTTCTGTGTCATTCTCACAAATCACTGGAATTACAGATGTATGCCACCATACCTGACTCTGCAACCACTTTTTTTTTTTTTGGTACTAGAGATTGAACTCAGAGGTACTCGACCACTGAGCCACATCCCCAGCCCTATTTTGTGTTTTATGTAGAGACAGGGTCTCACTGAGTTGCTTAGCGCCTCGCTGTTGCTGAGGCTGGCTTTGAACTCAAGATTCTCCTGTCTCAGCCTCCCTAAGTGCTGGGATTACAGGCTTGAGCCACCGCACCCGGCTTCTGCAACCACTTTTAATACAAAATGTGTCATTTTGAAAAACAACCAATACTCCAACAGCTAGTTTTCCAATAATTCAATTCTGATATCATTTCATATATATGCCACAAATTTGGGGTTCCCACTTGTCAAATTTTACAAAATTGAGGTGCCAGTTTTGAGCCCCAGAATAACATCTATATTTATGATAAATTTCTTATAAGTTGGGTTCTCTACAACTACGCACTCAAGTTACATAGTGTAATTAAAAGAACCACACACAGAACAAAAAAACACAACTTACTTCTGTATACCAGCTTCTTATACAATACATAACTCAGGAAGTTGACAATAGAAATATGTAGAGAACAAGAAAAACATTGAGAAAGATGAAGCACATAGGCAATTTTAGGAAATGGATTGTTGAAGATATTACCTCTAATTTTAGTGTTCTGCTTCAGCAAGAAAAGGCCCTTTTTATCATAATTTAGAAGATCCTCCCTATGTAAACTATATTGATTAAGACACCAACACTGCATATTTCCATTTTTTTGCTATCAAAAAAGTTCATAGAACAGTTTTATATTCACTGATTAGAACAAAATATTGGTTAACCAAACTTAGCTTAAGATTGTCCCCTATGTTCAACCCTTTGTGCACTGAGCAATCTCATGTCAGCCTAAACCTACTAACACAGCAGTTTTCTAAAAACTTCTAAGTATATGCAGGCTTCAGGGTAAAAGGTGTTTTTTTTTTTTTTAATTTTTCATTCAGCCTAAACTTTAGGATGCATCTAGATCTTATATCTGGTGCTTTTCCAGTATCACAATATCTATTTAGGAAAAGAAGTCACTTATTACCCATATCTGAATTTGTCTAACATCCTAGATGTAGCTCCACAATAATAAAAACTATAGCCACTGATAGAATTAAAAACTACCTTAATCAACCTTAGTTTACATATGATCTTATTATAATTTTTTAAATATTTTTTTAATTGCTAATGGATCTTTATTTTATTTATTTGTATGTGGTGCTGAGAATTGAACACAGTGCCTCACACATGCCAGGCAAGCACTCTGCCACTGAGCCACTGCCCCAGCCCTTATTATAAAATTTTCTGTATCTTGTCTCTTAGGAAACATTTATATTGTTCAAATACTAGTGATAAATTATATTTTATAGCTAATAAGAAAGTGAGACTAAAATGAGATAATCTTTATCCACAATTCTATTTACTTAAATATTTGGTGGCCAACTCAACCATGAGGCACTACACTATGCCTTTCTATCTACATGTAGTGCATTTTCCCTTGGAGATTTCTGCACAAATAGCCTAGGTTGGTTTTAAAATTTGTTGTTATAGTTTATTGTTCTTTCAAATTGTAAGAATGTATCATCTTTTATTCCTATATAGGTAACAGTAAAAAGAATTTAGATCATCTTTGCATTTCTCTTCAACTTCAGAAGCTAGGTGCCTTACTACCACTGAATTTCTGGGAAACTGAACCTAAAATTAAGGGAAAATAATATTAATATTCTAATACATGATCTATTTATATGAAAACTATACAGACTATTTTCATAATCCCTAGAGTATCCAGCAAGTCCAACAAAGTGTTCCATTCCCCAAAGAAGATGCTCTGTAGGAAGTAGTGATTACCCTAGAGGTTGATATTTGCTAGGTTATTTCAACAAACATGGCAGGTGTGGGAACCTTGGGTAAGCTTCATGAAATTTTGGAACCCAAGACCAGTCAAAGACATGGCAGGCACTGAAGATATATCACACTCTAATGTTTCTTAACAAGGCCCTAAACTTGCTATCTATGCTTATGGAAAAAAAATAGACAAGTTCAAAGATTTTTAATTTTGGAACCAGGGATTGATCCCAGGAGTGTTTAACCACTGAGCAATATTTCCTTTCTCTTATTTTTTATTCTCAAACCTGTGATCATCCTGTCACAGCCTTCTAAGATGCTGGGATTATGGACATTCATTTTCATACCTGGAATTATATACAATCAGTTTTTTACATAGTTTCAGGTGATAATTCTCTTTTCCTCTCATGTGAAAGTACAAACCTACATTTCCTAAAAAAAGTTTTATCCAAAACTGAGAGAAAAATATGGATTAAAATGCTGTATTTAAATATATCACAGAGAAGCATACATTATAATATAGTGAATTATCTGAGAAAAGATGACATTTAGGAAAATAATGCTTACCATACATTTTGAAAAATGCAGTAAACAAAGGATAGCAAGTGTGAAGAAATAAGAAACTGAAAACCCCATTTCCTACAGCTACTCCCAAATATGAATTACTTACATTAGTCAGAATTCTCATGTCATTACCCTGTCTTTAATATTCACTATAAGGGGTGTGAGCAAGTAGGTAGTGAGATAGTTTCAGGCCAGGCTGAGGTCATCAATCTGGCAAAGGCCAAAAATGTCGTATCCTGTCAAGCTCGATAACATGGGCCAGAGGTCACAGAATATTGAGCACTATCAAAACTGGACTAGTAGCAGGATGTGGTGGTTCAAACCTGTAATCCTAGCACTTATGGAGGCTGATACAGGAGAATCACAAGTTCAAAGTCAGCCTCAGCAACAGTGAGGCACTAAGCAACTCAGTGAGACCCTGTCTCTACATAAAACACAAAATAGGGCTGGGGATGTGGCTCAGTGGTTGAGTGCCCCTGAGTTCAATCTCCAGGACCAAAAAACCAACTGGACTAGTGTTACCAGACTCCAAAGCTGACCTCCAGAAAATTCAAGTTTCCACAAATAGTTCTGACTACATTCAAGTACCTTCTGCCTTCTATTTTGTAATGTCCAGCCCTGCAGACTTATCATTTCTACAAATACCCTAGCATCTGAAGGTCAGAGTGAAAGGGCCTGTGACAGAGTCCCTGAGGCATCACAAACCTGAAAATGGATTCAGAGATTTCCCGAGCCAGAGATAAACATCTCCCAGATTTTTTTTTTTTTTTTTTGGTACTGGGGATTGAACTCAGGGGCACTCGGCCACTGAGCCACATCCCCAGCCCTATTTTGTGTTTTATGTAGAGATAGGGTCTCACTGAGTTGCTTAGTGCCTCGCCATTTGTGAGGCTGGCTTTGAACTCACGATTCTCCTGTCTCAGCCTCCCTAAGTGCTGGGATTACAAGCGTGAGCCACCGTGCCAGGCTAGGTCTCCCAGATTTTGAAGCCCACTCTATTTGCTTGTTTCTTTGACTGAATAATTCTTATCCCAATTTGATTGGATAATTTCTGCCTAAATGGACACAATACCAGGCTCAGATTCCTTTGTCCCTGAATGTCAGATGAGACAATTTAAAATCAGGCTACAGAATGCAAGACTGACAGAATTTGGTTACATTTCTTCTCAAACAAACTTTTCGATATGGAAGAAGACCTGGCCATGTAAGGGGACATTTGTATTTAATGTTGAATATTATGCTATATCAATTATCAATGACAACATTAATAACAGTTTTGCAAATGCAAATGATACAATGAAGATTATTTTACATTTTTGGGTTTCATAACCTCCCTGCTCTGGCTTTATGAGGTTTGTTTGGTTGATTGGTTTTAAGAACAGACTCCCAGTAATGAATTAATAAACTATATCCCAGTTATTTTCAAAATTCTTGTTAGGGTCTAAGTCACGGAGGCTGGCCCAAAGCTTATGACATACTTTCCTCAGTCTCCTGAGTCACTAGAATTATAGGCCTGCACCAACACACCCAGCTCATGTTCTGGAATTTTGTGATACAGCAGGATCTTAGAAAAAGTAGACAATTTTCTATAGCAGCAAAGTTCAAGACAAATAAAATGAGAAATATATTTATAACTAAACTTTTAGGAGTCATAAGTAAAACACATGAAATAAGTATAATAATGTATAAGTAAATTACTATAAATGTTTATAATTTGTTGTTACAAAAATTTGATACTTCTAAAAAATTTCAAAAAATTTGATACTTTACAATAATTTAAACATAAAATAAAATTTAATCATATAATACAACTGTGATTATAATTTGTAAGTAAATTATTATTAACAAAATATATCCAAGCTGGGCGCGGTGGCTCAAGCCTGTAATCCCAGCACTTAGGGAGGCTGAGACAGGAGAATCGCGAGTTCAAAGCCAGCCTCAGCAATGGCAAGGTGCTAATCAACTCAGTGAGACCCTGTCTCTACATAAAACACAAAATAGGGCTGGGGATGTGGCTCAGTGGTTGAGCACCCATGAGTTCAATCCCCAGTACCAAAAAAAAAATATATATATATATATATTTTTTTGCTATATATATATATATATATCAAAAATGTAATCATTCTAATATGACCAATAACAATTATTAGTTAACTACATTTATTTCTCACTAAACATTTAAATCTCACTCTCTTTTACATGTCAAATACTTCTCACTGTAGATCAGCCACATTTCAAGAACTCATTAGCCAGAAGTGGCAAGTGGCTGGCAAATTTCAAGTGTACATCTGAAGGCTCTGATTCCTTTGACCTCAGAAAATTGAATGACTTCAATTCTCCTTTACTATCACAAGTGAGAAAACATGTCTTCCTGCCCAATATCCCTCCTTTAGACCAAATGAGAAAGAAATCATTTCCATTAGACACAGGAGGGCACTATGAGGTGAAAGTACCCAAAGGCAGGCCCTGATTCCTAATTGCTACCCTGCAAGCTCAGAAGCCCATTCAGATATTAGACAGTGAACAAATGATGATGAAAAGGCAGAGGGAAGGATCCTCATGTCTTCACCACTGTCTGTACATTGACACCAGAATTTAGTTGTAAAGTAAAAGATTAAAACTTCTATTTTGCTATTGGGCCTTGACACTGGTGATGTGGCTATGGTTGTCTGGTTCATCTTGTGGTGTGAAGTATGGTATGAGTTTAGGTCTTCATAGATCTCTGCATAACTCAAAATCATTTAATAGAACTTCTAATATTAAATCAGGGAAAAATAAAATCAGTATTTCTTGCATGTCTAATTCTATTCAGTTAATTTAAAAATCAGCATTTTTTGAATTCTGATGTCCTGTTTGCATTGGATGTATTTGCTAATTAGCTATCAATTAGTACAAACTACACCAAACTGACTAAATCATGATTGAAATGATTAGCTTATGAGTAAGCCCAATTTAGACAGGGTTTGGCTGGACTACTCTTCTGATTCCAGCTAAGATCCTTCAGGCATGTGCTCTGCTACTAGACATGGCAGCCCATCTCCTGGAAGAGAGGTAGCTGTCCATGATGGCATTTTCATCCTCACACACATGGCATCTTCTGCATCACAAGTCTAGTGTGAGATTTTTCTCCTTAGATGGTGTGGTTTACAAAGAAAAACTAGAAAAAAGCCAAGGCATTTGAGACCTAGGCATAATATCAGTGTATTTTCCTACTGTATTCTCCTGGCTCTAATATATGCAATTATTTATCCATGTTTTGACAAACAGATTCTGACTTTTGAAAAGAGAAGCTATCAAAGAACATTGTCAATGGCCTGGATACAGAAAAGGGTAAACAACTGGAGATATTTTTGCAATTAATATTCTTTTTTCTTTTCTTTAACATGTTGCTTTTATGACAATTCTAAATTTAAAAAAATTACAAAACAACTACTAAGGGGCTAGTCAAATTAGGACTCAGATTAACCACTGTCTGCTTCAAAAGTTTAAAGATTTTGTGAGGCCACAATAATCACACAACTTTTAGGAATTCAAGGACCTAAACAATGTCACCTCTGCCGTCAATGCACATATCTTTTTACCTTCTTAGCACTTTACTATTTCTACTATGAAAACATTTTCAAGAAACCACTCAAGTGTTTTTTTTTAAACTAGGGAATAATTTAAGTAAATAGATTGGGGCTATATTTAGAAAATGAATGCTGAATGATTCATTATTTTATTTCTCAAAATGGGACAATAGTAAAAATATGCATAACAAAGAATTCCTTTTTTTTTGTATTTGTAGTCTACTTATGCTTTTAACCTAGACTAAACCTAGACCTTCTTTGCATAAAACAATTTCTTAATATAAAAGCAAGAGACCAAGATAGAGCTACTGAGATATTTCCTCCATCAGCAACTCTTCTAAAGAGCTGAGTATTTAAGAAAATTATCTTTTTATATTTTCAAACTGGAAAATCTGTTTTCAATGAAACCTGATTTGAAAGACTAAAATGAGGGGGCTGGGGTTGTGGCGCAGTTGTAGCGTGCTTGCCTAGCATGCGGGAGGCACTGGGTTCAATCCTCAGCACCACATAAAAATAAAATAAAGATATTGTGTCCACCTACAACTAAAAAATAAATATTAAAAAAAAAGACTAAACTGGGCCTATCCACACAGCACACAGGAAAACCACACAGTCTTAATGCATTTCAACTGTGAACAAATGGTTACCTGTTCTGGCTGATGTTCTCTTCAAATTCCCAAAATCCAAATTGCATTTAAACAATGTAATCCTTATCCATGGAAAGAGACCCAGGCATCAGTGTGTTTTTAAAGTTTAGAAAAATTATTATGTGTAGAAAAACTAAAAACTAGTTGGGCACGGTGGCTCACGCTTGTAATCACAGCACTTTGAATGGCTGAGACAGGAGAATCGAGAGTTCAAAGCCAGCCTCAGTAATGGCAAGGCACTAAGCAAATCAGTGACTCTGTCTCTACATAATATTCAAAATAGGGCTGGGAATGTGGCTCAGTGGTTGAGTACCCCTGAGTTCAATACCTAGTAAGAAAAAAAAAAAAACACCTAAAAACTACTGATTAAAATGAACATCTTTTGATGATTGAGTTTCAAATAGATATAAGACATGTGCTTATAACTTTGGCCTTTCAAGCTCACTAAATATATTACCAATGTTTTTCTTAACTCCAAAATGTACCTGTGATAATCACCTAATAAATAGAAAAGTTTTATTTTGAATTAATGTTCTGGAGATTTTTTTTACTATTTTAAAAATTTTATTTATTCTAATTATTTTTACATGGCAGCAGAATGCATTTTGATTCATTGTTCACAAATGGAGCACAACTCTTCATTTCTCTGGTTGTACACAATATAGAGTTACACCATATGGGCAGTCATACATATATGTACCTAGGACATTGTTGTCCATCTCATTCCACCATCTTTTCTGCCCTTATATCTGATCTTCTCCCATCTCTCCTCTTTGATCAAAGTTTCTCCATTCTTTCCATGCCTCCCCCATTATGGATTAGCATCCACTTATCAGAGAGAAAATTCTTGAGATTCTTGATAAGTGATTGGTATTACAGCTTCATGCCTGAGGTGAGGGAGCACATAATGACAGAAGCACATGGCAACAACAACCTTAAATAGTACCAGGGGTCCATAATTCCCTTCAAGTACACACACTATGATGAACTAAACTCCTCTCACTATGCCTTACCTGTAAAAGTTTCATCACACTCAACACCCTGGGGACCAAGCTTTAATACATGAACCATTAGGGCACAGTTATCTAAACAAGAGCTCCTGCATTATCTAATTAATATTATTTGAATAAACTAATTTTGATAGTTACTTTTTCTCATGCAACCCACTTAAATTTTTTTGAGAATACACCATGCACAGGACACAGTTCTAAGGGCCTGGTTTAAGAATAACATCATTACGCAAAAGAATTTTTATTGGAGAAAATTATTCCAGAAAATGTGTTGTGCAATGTGCTGTGTTGCATGCCAATAATCCTGGCAAGTGAGAAGGCTGATACAGGTGGACTGAAAATTCAAAGACAGGTTTAGTAACTTAGTAAAAACTTGTCTCAATAAGTAAAAAAAAAACATATATATATATAGATAGATAGATAGATAGATGGATAGATAGATCAGTGGTAAAGGACCACTTAGGTTCTATCACTACAGGGCCTAGGAAGATTCTTTTTTTTTTTTTGGTACCGAGGATTGAACTCAGGGGCACTCGACCACTGAGCCACATCCCCAGCCCTATTTTGTGTTTTATGTAGAGACAGGGTCTCACTGAGTTGTTTAGTGCCTCGCCATTGCTGAGGCTGGCTTTAAACTCGCGATTCTCCTGTCTCAGCCTCCCTAAGTGCTGGGATTACAAGCGTGAGCCACTGCGCCCGGCTAGGAAGATTCTTAAACCAGTAACTATTCTCAGTTTATTCTTCACAGACATTTCAATATCATATTATACCATTTTTACTGGTTGCTATGAAGATTATAATTTGTATCTTAAATTTCCAATTTAATTGGAGTCAATATTATGTGAGTTTATTAAATACAAAATATAAAAACATTACCAGAGACTGTTTATTTTATTTTCTTGTATTTATTGTGCAACTACTGTAAGTGTCTATCTACACAATATAGATCACATGTACACAACATAATTGTTGTTCAATATAATCATAAGTCATTAAAAACTAAGAGGAAGAAGTATGAATCATAAGACTGCTAATGTATGCCAGGCATGGCAGCACATGCCTATACTCCCAACAACTTGAGATACAGAAGTATCATGAGTTCAAACCCAGCACCAGCAACTTAGCATGGCCCTAAGCAACTCAGCAAGACCCTGTCTCTAATAAAAATA
>JAQQSJ010000022.1:114206-128981 GCA_028644305.1 Xerus rutilus
AATTTTATTGATCATATATACTTCTCTTTAGCTACAACCTCATCACAATTTTGCATAGGTATTGAACCCAGTGTTTTAACAGCCCACAGAATGCAGAAGTGCTAACACAATGTTAACATAACAATTAACTTTTTCAAATTAAATCAAGTTTTAGGCAGTTAAAAATGTCTAGATAAAATGGGGATCAACAGACTCTTGAATAAAATAGGCAATATTGCCTTAATATACATGGAAACAAGTCCAATGTTTAAACCTTAGGAAATAAGACACCATCAAGAAAGGGATAATTACCCCAGCACTTACTCTGACATCCCAATTTTGGCTGTATACAAACCTGAAAAGAAACAGTGTGGTGATGTGTATCTGTAATTTCAACTCAGGAGGTTGAGGCAGGAGGATTTCAAGTTCAAAGCTAGCTTCAGAAACTAAGTAAAGCCCTATGCAACTTAGCAAAACCCTATCTCATAATAAAATAGGGCTATGCTGGGCATGGTGGCACACAACTGTAATTCCAGTAGCTTGGGAGGCTCAGGCAGGAGGATTACTATTTGAAAGCCAGCCTCAGCAAAGCAAGGCCCTAAGCAACTCAGTAGGACCATGTCTCTAAATAAAATACAAAATAGGGCTGGAGATGTGGCTCAGTGGTCAAGTACTCCTGAGTTTAATCTCTGTAACCAAAAAATAAAATTAAAATTAAATGAGGCTGGAGGTGTGACTTGGTGTTTAATTGCCCCTGGGTTTACTCTCTGGTATCAAAAAAAAAAACCCTGATTTTTTGAACAAGTGTCACTACCTAACTTCCAAAAGAATTCAGAAATATTGATAATTCATGTAGTCAATAAGATGTGAGTTTTGGCTTTTGGAACAAATAGAGTTGTTCCTGCATTCCAGTAAAGTTACTTAGTAGTTGTGAGATTTTGCAAATGTTTTTTACACTGAACAACTATGTAAACTTCATCTATTTCAGAAGGCAGAATGACACTGAGTGTCCACAATTCTTCAGCCTTATCTGTATACATAAAGTTGACCATGTGTTTTATTCCTAAGGTAGAACGTGTTTTCTAAACTTTGGATCTGGGCTCTTTTTAATTTTCATGGATTATGTAAAGCTCTGGCTATGAAAGTGTACTAGACAAGTACCTAGTTGGAAAGCATCTTGAAAGCTTTTGATTTTGCTTTCAGATCACTGTCATCCCCATGATAACAAGCCCACATTAATTTATTTGATTCTGAGATGTCCTGGGGAGGATAATCAGGGTGCTTTTGTTGGCAGCCAGATCACCCTCTGAAGTTCAGTAATCTTATTAACCATCAGCTAATCACATGCAGCAAAGATCTCAGATGAACCCAGCCTAAATTGATGACCAGCCCAAACATGAATTAATAGGTTTTAGAGTGAGTTTTTATCCCTTGATATAGAAGCTTTCTCCATGCCTTCAGCACCTCCTATGCTGATTGGCTGCCTTCAATGCCTCCCCTCCCCTTTGCCCTATGCTGATTGGTTACTTTGAATACTTCCCCTCCCCTTTACCCTATGATGATTGGCTACTTTGAATGTTTTCCCTCCCCTTTACCTCATGCTGATTGGCTGCTTTCTCATCCCATGCTGATTGGCTGTGCGCCTGACATGGATCAATAATCTATTTTCTGTAACCTAACCTCAGGGCCATGATTGGTCCAAGAACCCTATATAAACTGTTGCACTAACTGAAATAAATGAGTCTACTTCTCGCTCTGGCAGAGCAGTTTTACCTAACCCTGGTGTCTGGGTGAGTGACTCCATGACCATCCACCCCATAAACCTTTATCCTCTGGGACCCCAGACCTTGTCCCATGGGACCCCATTTCTCGGTCCCTTGTCCCACAGGACCCCAACTCATCGAGTGAACCCACACAGGCATGACATAAATGACATCTGGTGCCAACATGCTCTAGTGGCCTGCTAGATCCCTCGGACTCAGAAAGTGATTTTGTGGTGGTCCCCTGTCTTTCTTGTCTTGCTGGTGAAGGTAACATCAGCCTTTTTGTGGTCCTCTGTGTCTGTTTGTCTTTGTGTAATAAAGTTAAGTCAGGGAACATACCTCCACTTCCTGGTTCATCTGGCAGTCACACATAAGTGTCTGATCAGCCCAGTGACTGGAACCGCCATAAAGCCCGTGGCATATGGTCCTCTGAGACACGGTGTGAGCATACGGCTGTGGCCTAAAAAAACCACAGAAGTCCCTCACAAAACACTACATACCCTGATCCTAAACATTTCTGTGTTTTTTATGTCTCGTGAGACCCAAACTCACTTCTTTTTCTTCTCACAATCCTCATAGTTTTTTCTGTCTTCTTTGCTTTTGATTTCTTTTCGCTAGCTTTTCCTCCTGCTATCATTACTGCTACTTTCACTTTAAAGTTTCTCATCTCCACTCCTTCACCATGGGAAATCTCTCCTCAGGCCTCAATGAGTCAGCCCCTACAGCACCTCCACAACATCAATCACATAGCCCTGATCCTTCATCTTCAACTTCCTGTGAGCATCCTCTTCATGGAAATTTCTCTGCCTCTGACACCCCTTGTATTTACCCTGCCCTGCCTTCAGCACCCAATGCAGTCACTACTCCTCCTCCCTACCTTGCTTCCTCTGCCTGTGACCTGCCCACTTTCTTCTCTCCTTTCAATCCTTTTTGCCTGACTGCACCTACCGCCCAAGCTTATATTGTTGATCTCCAGGCAGATGGCAATGTACACCCCTGGATCCCCACCCCAGTTTCTGAGCTTACTCAACTACACAAGGCCTGTCGAGATACTGGCCTCTCCTCTCCCTTTTATCTTCAACTTCTGGAGTCCTGGTGCTCCTCTCTCCAAATTCCTTTTGATTGGTTTTTCCTTCTCAAGGCAGTCCTATCCACTTCCCAATGCCTTCAATGGAAGGCTTCTTACTAAGAATTTGTAGAAGAACAGGCTCTTCACAATATAACACAAAGTCTTAACTTTTCTATGGGTGAGTTTACGTCCACCCAGTCTCAGGCACTTGTTGGCAATTTTATTTACTTTGAGCAAGTCAAGGACAGTGCCTTCAGAGCCCTACATAATTTGAGCCCTCCCACTCCTCAGGAACTTTTAAAAAATCTTATTCAACGTCCTAATGGATGGTTTCCTGATTTCTTGGCTCATGTCATCCAGGCTGTTGAAGAGAAAGTAGATTTTGGCCCAGGCCAAGACACCCTCATTCGGCAACTGGCCTGGGAAAGTGCCAATTCCACTTCTAAGGCAGCAATTGCTCCAGTTAAATATACAGACCTTAATAAATGAGTTTCTGCCACTAAGGAAATTTCCACCCCTGACTCAATTTCAATTCTCATCGCAGCTATCAAGTCCTGCTTGACTCCCAAATATCCTTCGACCTTCATGGGTCACTCTCAAGACCCTATCTGTTGGAGTTGCAAATAAACCTGGCCATATTACCTACTACTGTTCCTCTAATCAGTCATCTGAGTTACCAAGGAAGCCCTGCACCCCTTGCCTTCATTGCAAAAAGGGGTATCATTGGGCCCGAGACTGTCACTCTAATCCTTTAAACTTCAATGAGGGCAACCCTCAGCCCCAATAAACAAAAGATTCCCTACCCTTCAGGTCAATTGGACAGTACTTTTGCTCCCCACAAAACCTATCATGACCATTCATCTTGATGGGAAACCTATTAAAGGTCTCATTGACACCGGAGCTGACATTACTATTATTGACACTGAGACTGCCTTATTGTTCCCCTCCTGGAAGTCCACCAATGGATCTAATAAACTTGGTGTTGGTGGCCTCACACCTCTCATAAAGTAACCTCACAGGTAATATAGAAGGATCCTGATGGCAACACTGGGTGTATACACCCTCTCAGAGCAGAGGTTCCCAAAACACTTTGGGGACAAGATTTACTTTCAGAAATCGAAGCAGTTCTTACCACAGATGACAAGGTTCCTTATGATGAGTTGATAGTCCATGACAAGGTAAGCTTTTCTGGGAGAAACCCCCAATTCTAGGGGCCACTGCCCCCCTGTTGGATCTGATCCACCTTAGTTGGGTGGAAAGCTCACCATGTTGGGTAGAACAGTGGCCTATTCTTGAGCCTAAGCTTTCAGCATTGAAGAACCTTGTCCATGAGTAACTTGCATAAGGTCATGTTGAGACTTCCACCAGCCCTCATAATTCTCCCATTTTTGTCATTCAAAAAAAAAATCAGGCAAATGTAAATTATTACATGACCTTAGACATATCAACAAAAAATGGAAAAAATGGGCACATATCAAGTTGGCCTTCCTTTCCCCTCAGCCATCCCAATAGATCATTATATAGCCATCACGGACATCAGGGATTGTTGTTTGGTTTTTTTTTCCATCACTATTCATGAGGCAGACAGACCTTACTTTGCCTTTTCAGTCTGGGAACCTAATCATGCCAATCCTTGTGAGCAATATCAATGGAAAGTCTTGCCACAAGGAATGAAAAACAGCCCTACTATTTGCCAAATGTTTGTGGCAAAAGCCATCACCCCTTTAAGGAGCAACAGCTACATTGCTCATTACATGGATGATATCCTAGTGGCTTGCAAAGACCAAGTGTCTCTTCAAACGCTTCTGACTTCACTCCTAAAAAAATTAGAGGATCTCAGTCTTCATGTGGCCAAGGAAAAAATTCAAACTCACCCTCCCTTCTTCTTCTTAGGGTTTCATTTTTCTCGGGTGATACATCCTGATAAACTCTCTCTTGACGTCCTCGATGACATCTCCTTGACAGAATTACGAAAATTATGTGGTAATATTAACTGGATTATACCATAAATGTCATTACCTCCAAAAGCACTAGAGTCCCTCTATGATCTACTCCAGAAGCTAGAGGCACTCTGGCATAAATTAATCAATTGTTCACATCTGCTCAGCTTCAAAGATTTGACCCTGCCATTCCTCTGCCAGCCATAGTACGTTTCACCTTGAAATTACCTTTACGTGTCCTTTGGCAATGTGATGGACCTTTATTATGGTCACATCTTCCCTGGAGCTCCTGCCATGAAATCGCCAGTCTCATTCCACAAATTATAGCCTTAGTGGTAAGGCTCAGAGAACAAGCTAGATCCATCTTGAAAAAGGAACCTAACATCATGGTCATACTCTTTCATCAGGAACAAATCACCTTCCTCCTACAAACTTCTTTATATTTCCCAATAATGATGGAGGGATTTCCTGAGTCACTGTCTTCCCATCTCCCTCCTCCTAAACTACTGCAGACCCTACAAGATCTTCCCTTAACAGTTATCACTCACTCTTTTCCCTCAAGCAAACCAATACCCATGGCCCCTTGTGTGTTTACAGATGCCAACACTCATCATCTTGGATACATTATAATGGGATCTAATATAACAAATGATCAAAGTGTCCAAAGGCATTCTGATTCTCTTCATGTACCTGAATTAACTGCACTTATTCTGGTGCTGGTAAAATATCATGTCATTCCACTTAATATAATCTCTGATAGCATATATGCTGTCAAGGTCTGCTCTTCCATTGCTTATTCAACTTTTAGGCCCTGGGACTGTCCTGTTGATCAGCCTATGGCTACATTAAAGGCTGTACTAGAAATAAGACAACAATTATGGTATATTATGCACATTCACTCCCATTCCGGGTTACCTGGCTTCCTATCAGAGGGGAATGCCTCTATTGACAAACTGGTAAGTCAGCCTAAAGTCATGATGTCTGCTCTAGAACAAGCTAGAGCCTTACACCAGAGGTTTCACCTCTCAGTAAATAGTCTTCATCACTTATTACCTGAAATTCCAATCCAACAATGCAAACATCTCATTCAGACATGGTCCTCTTGCAGTCCATTATTATCATTGGGCCCACTCCAACCACAGGAAGTTAACCTCTGTGGGCTGACACCCAACTCCCTATGGCTGATGAATGTCACTCATATCACTACCTTTGGGAAACTTAAATTTGTACATGTGATAATTGACACCTATTCCTCCCTTGTGTATGCTACTGCCCGCACAGGGGAAAAAGCAACCCATGTGATTAAGGATCTGAAGCAAGCAATGCTATTCATGGGTGTCCCATGGTCAATCAAAACAGGCAATGGCCCAGCCTATGTCTCCCTCAGATTGAAGGAATTTTTAACTTCCTGGGGAATTTCCCATACCAAAGGGATTCCCTATAACCCCCAGGGACAACCAATCATTGAAAGAACCAATCACACTCTAAAGGAGATGCTTCAGAAACTTGATTCTACTGAAAAGGACCCTTCTTTGAGATTGTTAGATGTATTATTTACCCTTAACTGTCTCACTTTTGACAAACAAGGCCTCAATGCAGCAATCCGACACTGGGGTCCATTTACCTTCTCTACTCCCATCCCCTTGATACAATGGAAAGACAATTTGACCCTTCAGTGGAAGGGCCCAGACCCTCTGCTCACACAAGGGTGAGGCTATGCTTGTGTCTCCCCCCACACACACAGAGTCTGAGACCCTTTGGATCACAGCCAGGAATACTCATCCAAGCCTCTCTCAAGAAGACAACAAAACGTCTCACCTGAGGAAAGAAGTCACTTCCATGAGTACCTAAAATGCAATATCCACTTATACTACTATTGGTCTTCTAGGGCACTGCCACCTCCTGGTGGGTCTGTGCCCCAATCCTGGAATCCTTCTGCCCATAGTCCTTGATGACTCTCTCCTTCCCTTCCTCTTAGCTACCAATGAGTCATCACAATGTCCTGTCACTTCTGACCTCACAGCCTCTCAGACCAATAGATCTTCAGAGATTACCCCCTTTAGACTCCATAACTTGGAGAAACTGCCTCTTTATTACCCAACCATGTATCCTCATTTGTGGGGAAGCCATCACACAGTCCAGACCTCATAGAATGACCCTCCACAATAACATATTAAAACTTAACAAGCTCTTTTATTTCATATCATTAAAGAATCTCAGGGATGCAAGAAAATTCCCGCCACATGGATCGCAGACCTTGAGAACATAAGAAGCTCACCCACCCCTTCTTCACTGGAAATGCAAGGCTTCACAGCTTCAGCTGAGCCTAACACCACACCCTCCTTCCTTTCCAACCCTACCCAACTCCATTACCCCTTCTTTTAGGAGAGAACTCATTTTGGGGCACATTCACACAGGCTGGTTAGTCAATGACGCGTAAGGTGCTCAGAGGAGCACAACCTATGATAGACACAGTCTTGTTTGCCCCCTCTCGTTTGCATGGGCTGGTTAGTCAATAATGGGTAAGATGCTCAGAGGAGCACAACCTAAGACAGGCACAGTCTCGTTCGCAACCCCCTCCCCTTCATATGCAACATGTAGGAGCCTCGAAATCCAGAGAAATGATTCTCTACCATGAGGAGATCATCACAGATTCCTCCAACATGCTTGCTTATGGGCCACACAGGCTCTGCTGACCTTTCAAATAAAAGTAAAAAGGAGGAAATATAGGAGTACTCTCTGTGCCTTCAGGGACTCCTATGCTGATTGGCTGCTTTCAATGCCTCCTCTCCCCTTTGCCCTATGCTGATTGGTTACTTTGAGTACTTCCCCTTCCCTTTATCCTACACTGGTTGGCTACTTTGAATGTTTCCTCTCCCATTTACCCCATGCTGATTGGCTGCCTTATCCCATGATGATTGGCTGCATGCCTGACATGGATCAATACCCTATTGTCTGTAACCTAACTTCGGGGCCATGACTGGTCCGAGGACCCTATATAAATTGTTGCACTAACTGAAATAAATGGATTTGCTTCTCACTCTGGCAGAGCAGTTTTACCTACCCACACTGTCTGGGTGAGTGACTCCACAACCATCCACCCCATAAATCTTCATCCTCTGGGACCCCAGACCTCATCCTTTGAGACCCCATTCCTCGGTCTCCTTGTCCCGTGGGACCCCAACCCATCGAGGGAACCCACACAAGGCATGACATAAATGATACCTTGACAAATAACTTATTCATTCACTACAGGCTGGATGCCAGGAATCAAGCACATGTTGTGCAGATGTTATATGGAAAACAACAGATGCCTTGTAAGTGGTGATTTATTTTTTCTTCATTTAAATTTAATGTTGAATTTCTTGATTGGCTGTACTGAATTCTAGAAAAATATGTGTTGATATTTATGCATTTGACTTGTGCTAAATTGTCTTTGTATCTTATACCAAAGGAAAAAAATACATTGCAACCCTGCCAGTAGATTAAAAAAATGCAAATAAGTTTTTCTTTAATGTGTTTATACTCTAGAGTCTGGGCTACTGACATATCTGAAGACCTTACATCCCTCGCCTCCTGGAACACTAATTCTTTTTGTTTATAGTGTGATACCTAAAATGGGAATGAATTTGTGCTCAGTCTCTTTTGAGAAATTGTCTACTTTTGTACAATTATGGGTTTGAGATGCCAGTGCATGGTTTTCACTCTTCAGCCCTGATGTGAATATTGCCCAGGAAGTATGGGATCACTTACCTATGACATAAAAATGAGTGGTCCAGGACTTTCATACTGCTGCAATCAAGGAATTCATACCTCTGAAATATGGAATGTGGCTGTGGTGAACTGATATGTGCCTGAGACTTTAAATAAATAATGTATTTTAAAATGAAGTTCCAAAAATACATATATTCTTTAGAAAATTCATATTTTTAAGCCATGATAATATTCTGGATATAGTGCTTTAAGTTTTTACAATTGATTTAACCTGTTATTTTTTTATTTTTAGTATGAATACTAGAAATTTTAGAATTTTACTTGTGAGTTTCTTTTACGGGGGATCATGGAAAATTGCTGCCTCAGGAAATTGCTTATGTGTTTAAAGCTCACCTGTTTTCTCAAAAGACCAGAAAAAAGAAAAGTTAAATACCATTTTAAGGTAATTGTGATATCATTTTCATTCATAAAAATATATACATATATGTTCACAAATTGACTTAATATTTTATGCAGTGTTAAATGTAAATGCAGTTATGTCCACAATATATCCTACTATTGGGAGGAAACTCTGCCTAAAAATAAGTCATCCTGAGGCACACAAAGCAATATATAGAAAAAAAATATTTCAAGTCTGTGGATCATGCCTGTAATGTCAGTTATTTGAAAAGCCATCACAGTAAAATTTGATACCGTGTGTGTGTGTGTGTGTGTGTGTAAGTGATGACCTCTATAGTGAGTGTGCATAAGTCTGATTGCCAGTCTATTTAAAAGATTTTATTTTTTATTTTTCAGTACTGGGAATTGAATTCAGGGGCACTCGACTGCTGAGCCACATCCCCAGACCTATTTTTTATTCATATTTTTATTTACAGACATTGACTCACTGAGTTTTTGAGTGCCTTGCTTTTTGCTGAGGCTGACTTTAAATATGTAATGCTCCGTCTCAGCCTCCCAAACTACTGGGATTACAGGCTTGTGCCACTGCAATTTACTTGGATCCCGATTCTTTTAACAATGAAAAGGGAACAGCCAAGAACCTGTAGCAGACTTAAATGTTTTATATACCACAATAACAGTAAAATAAAATTTATATTTGTATATAATTTCTTTCCACAAAATCTTTCAAATTATATGCTTTCTGTTGCTGTGCAAATTTATTTAGAAGGATTTTATTTAGTATTTCTCTTATACTAGGTCTAGAATTAAAGAAATTTTGACCATTTACATATCTTGAAAGCTTGTATTTTTATTAACATTCAAAAATAATATTGGTGGATATAGTATTCTAGGTTTATATTTTTTCTTTTAGCACACATGACTATATGCTCAAATTCCTTTCTGGAATTCTGCTAAGAAATCAACTGTTAAACCTATAGAACTATCTTTTTAAATATATCCTCTCTTAGTTGAGCACAGTGGTGCACACATGTAATCCCAGCAGTTCAGGAGGCTGAGACAAGAGAATTGTGAGTTCAAAGCCAACATCAGCAAAAGTGAGGTGCTAAGCAACTCAGCAAGGCCCTGTCTTTAAAATAGAAAATAGGGCTGGTGATGTGGCTCACCACAGTGAGCCACATCAGTGTTCGAGTGCTCCTGAGTTCAATCTCCAGTTCCATCAATCAATCAATCAATCAATCAATCAATTTTTTGTCTTGGTCTATCAATAATTCTCCTTGAAGTGTTTTAAAACTTTGATCATAATTCTTTACCTTGAATCTTTTAATTGGTTTTATATCATTTGATATCTTTTCATCCTAACATTTCCCATTTATCAGACATTTCTTCTTAAGGAACCTTTCTAGTATAAAATTTCTTCTTTTTCTGTTGCTATTTTTTCTGAATTTTAATCAATTTTCTCCATTGTTAATCTTTAAAATAGTTATTTGGCATTGCTTAGATAACTAACAACACTCAATTTAATAACTCTCAATTACTAGTGCTATATTGTTTTTGCTTGAGTAAATTTCCCCTTTTTTGTGTGTTCAGGTTTTTTAATTGAGATTTTTCTATTTAACATTTTCTTAAAATAGATCATTACAGTCATTTTGGGAAGTTTGTAAGTTACTAAATAAACAAAAACAGATCAGGTGCAATGATACATAATTGCAATTCCACATAATTTGGAAGTTGAGGCAGTAGGATTGGAAGTTTAAAATGAGTTTCAGCATATTTGTGACATCCTGTCTTAAAACATAAAAAGTACATATAGAAACTTTTGTGGATATATTTCTGTTACAACACATCCCTATGTTCAATCCTAAGTAATATTCCTAACAACAACAACAACAACAACAACAAAATGAAATAAAGAATAATGCCATTTTCTGCAACATTTGAGTCACATGTGAAATCTGAATAAGATGAACCAAAAGGCTGTGATTTAACATTGTTGTGGTAACACTACTCAGTTTGAGTGTTGTCCTCATATGTGATGCTGTGAAATCTCAAGATAATTTTTGATGTTCTCACAATTTTTGTAAGTATTTTGTAAATTTCATATATTTCTTGAGTAATCATGGGCTTGAAATACATTGCTTTCTGGCTATTTTTCCCACCTTGATAAATTTTATGTATTTGCTGATTATATTCACTGCAGTATAGTAAGTGGAATAATTTGTTATTTTAATTTATTTCAGGAATGTCTTCTCACCAAAACCAAGAATTTTCAGGAGAGAAGGAATTAAAATATTTTTCACAAATCTTGATAAAGAGAAAGTATGGAAACTGAGGAATGAACATTTAGTTTTAAACAAGAAATGGAAAGTTGTGGGAGAGAGGGAAGTTCAGAAAATTGGTCTTAATGAACATAACAAATGTATGACAATTATTTATAATAAAAATTACACTGTCATTAGGTTATGTCTTTACATAACATCTCAGAACACTTACTACTCAACTTATACAACTTTGTGTTTGGTTAATACTTTTGATTACATTATTATAATTATACAATTTTTATTATTCAATATTTTGTGTAAAATCAGTTACAATAAACAATATTTTCAAATGCAACATGTATCAAACTATATACATATAAGCAAAATTTACTGACATTATGAAGATGTATCTCAAAAATACCCACAGGAAAATGAATATTCAATCCATTATCCCTGATTAAAAATATTATTAGAAACATTTTAATAAAAAATCAAAACATTGATCAATATTGATTAATCAGTAATATTCTAAAATTTTAATAATCTGTACATGAGTGCACATTAGATAAAAGTCTGCACATTATTAATATAAAATTTTAGTACTCTTATCTGTCAGTTTGACACAGTGATAAGGAGGTAATTTTATACAGAATATAGGGTAACTGTCCTGTCCTTTTGACAGATGTGTAGTATTTCCACTTAGAGACATGGAGGACACTCATATTAAGGAGAAATGGAAGAGAAGCAGTGATCCTAACTAGAACATTTTAGTTTAAAAAAACTATTCAGAAATTAAATGTTTTTAAGATGGAATATTGGTAAGCATTGCTTTTCAAATGCAATAAGAAATAATAAAATAGGAAGAGAAGCAGCAAGGACCTTCTAGTACACATCAATATGTGTACAGCTCATCTGTCATGGATGACAATTTAAGCAAAGAATAGGCTTGAGGATCTCCTGACACAGGTAGAAAATCTATAGTTCATGCAGCTGCATCACACCCCAAAAGCAAACATGAGGGTTTCATGAGAACAGTGAGAAAGCTTCTGAGACTAGCCTGGGCTTGAGACAAGAGGAAGATAACAACCCTGGGAGAAAAGCAACAGGGTTGGGTTGTAGCAAGTGGGGGGAAGTGAAAGGCTCAAGCTTGGGAACCTTGAGAATTCCTGAGAAAAGTAAAGCAGCCACAGTGGTCAGGTAAGGCCACCTTTGAATGAGGCATGGCTTTCCATCAACTTTATCCCCTGTAAGAAACAGAGTTCTAGTCTGTTTATGGTATTCCATTAGTCTGTCTACACTTCCAAAAGCCCAATTTTGTAGACACTCTTTGCCTTTTGATTATTTGAATCAAGTGAAATTATAAATATTTATTTCTTATTTTAATTCCCCTGGAAGTAGTCTTGGTGTAATTTCACAGACATTTAAGGCTTGTATGTTAGCAGAATCTTTTCATCTTATGGGCATCCAGCACCCCACCAGGGTAGTTTCATGTTCAGAAGTTGATGAGTCACCCTAGAAAATGAAAGCCTAAAATAATTAGTAAAGGAATATAAAAGAAGCTGGGTGTGGTGGTGCATACCTGTAATCTCAGCACTTTTAGAGGCTGAGACAGGAGGATCATGAGTTCAAAGCCAGCCTCAGCAATGGCAAGGCATTAAGCAACTCAGTGGGACCCTCTCTCTACATGAAACACAAAATAGGTCTGGGGATGTGGCTCAATGGTTGAGTGCCCCTGAGTTCCATTCCTGGTCCAAAAGAAAAAAGAAATATAAGAGAGACAGAAATTATGCTCAAAGAAATGGAGTGCCTGATAAATTCTGTAGTCCACATAGGAGCTGAAACACAATAACTATAAAATGGCTCCAGTTCTTTATTTAAGGGAGTGTAAGATTTCAACAGAAGGAGTCTTGCTGTAGAGAGGTTGATTGGCATTTTGGAAAGTCACACCCATCTCTGAGAGACTGCATGGTTATGTGGCTCCAGTGGATCCTCCTATCTCCAGTCTAGTGCAGAAATTAGACAGAGTTAAGTAAGATATTGCATGGAATAGACAATATCAAACCAGCAGAAGAGCCAGAGTGAGTTCTCAGACACTAGAATTTTCTGACTAATGGCTTCCATGTTGTTCTTATTTCATGTATAGTACACAGGTATCTTTTGACAGCTCCATCTGATATGCACTACTTCATCTTCCATAGCAGCAGCGTCTTCAACTGGATTACAAGTTAGAACCCCAGAAGATATGGCATTTTGTGGTTTGGGTTGAGATGGGGTTTGTTCTTATTCATAGCAGAACATACTTTCCAAGAGTGAGACCCAGAGACTTCCTGGATCCTACACATGTCCACAGTAAGCTAAGTGTTGCTATGAGATTCTTCTGAGGCCCTAGCCCTAGTCATCTGGACATACCAAGAAATGTGTTTTCAACAAATATAAAGTGTTCTCTGGCTCATTTCAGTGAGCTAGATATATAGAGGGATATTTAGCAAGAGGCACAGTGACAGAGATTTGAAGTGGAAAGTTAAGAAGCCTAGTTTATATGCAGCTTTCTATTCTGCTTCATGGAGGTTACTGCAGTCCATTGGGGCCAAAACATTCCCCCTGTGCCTGCAGAGGCCCATATCAACCAAAATATGCACTAGTGTTTCAGGAGAAAGATGGCACTGTGGGTATGTTGATCTTTTCTCAGCTGTAGAGAGGCAGCTCCATGTATGCCAGTCACATTTGAGGACCTGTGTGTACCTTTAAATGTATCTGTGCAGCATTTTTGGAATTATATTATTCCTCTAAAAAATGGGAAATTTGTTATGTAGTCTTCTCCAGGATTCAGTTAGTTACAGGAATATTTAAGAATGTGCCATTGAGTAAACTTTCAAAAACATTTTTATAGACAAGGGATTAATAAATACAGAAAAAAAATTGTGACTGTGATTAATTTGAGTGTTACTTTACCAAAATACTGCAATGAACAGTTTCTCCTTGTGCCAATGCAAAAGTTTTAATTAATGTAGGGATATTTGTATTTATACACTATTGTTTAATCTAAATGTAGATATACATACTTGGAAAGACCTTTATATTTATGATAACAGTTTTAAGACACATAAACAGGTTGCTAACCTAAGTAATTAACAGCACAACTTGTTTGGTGTAGAACAATATAAACTCATAAAAATGTAATCTTTTTTAATCTTTCAAATTCTAGACAATATCAGATGAATCATTTAAAAAAGCTTTGCAAAGATAAAAGTGAGAACATTTTTAATGCATGCACAAAATTTACCCATCCAAGCATTCATATTCAAGAAAAGAATTAAAAATATAATGAATCTGAAAGTGCTTTTAATAAAACTGCAAGCATTACTGAACACCAGAGCATTCATATTGGAGGGAAGCCCTATAGGTTGAAAAAAATATGTTAAAGCATTTAAAGATTACTCAATTTTTTTATCATAACAGTGATACATTCTGTATAATTAAAGAATGTGGCAAAGGTTTTACTCAAAATCTATTCCTTGCAAAAAAACAGTATTTAGAGGCAGGATCTCACTGAGTTGCTTAGTGTCTCATTATTGCTGAGGCTGGCTTTGAATTTGTGATCCTCCTGCCTCAGCCCTCTGAGCCCCTGGGATTACAGGCAGGGCCACCGT
>JAQQSJ010000022.1:129081-197081 GCA_028644305.1 Xerus rutilus
AAGTCAATGAAAAGCACAAAAACTTGAAAGAACATGGTACTAAGTAGACCACAAAACAGACACTTGTTCATGGCATGAGCTGAAGCACAACAGCAGCACTGCCCTGTTCAACCTTAGCTAGAAACATTTGCATGGAGCAGCTCAAATAGCTCATCACCTAGCCCCCTACCCCAGCCCCCCACTCTGCACATGTTTCAGAGTAACAGTGAAAGCTTTATGGGTATGGATTTTGGGATTACAAATAATTTTTAGCAAGTAGATGAATTTATACAATTCACAATCTGTGAATAATCAAGATCAACTGTATGGCCATTTCTCTTTCTATATAGCTAGACATTAAAGCAATTTGAAAAAATGTTAATGCCATGCCTCCTCCTCCTCCTCCTCCTCCTCCTCCTCCTCCTCTTCTTCTTCTTCTTCTTCTTCTTCTTCTTCTTCTTCTTATTTTCTTAGTTTTGGAAAATATTTTTCACCAAAATGTGCTACTTAACATTAATGTATAGTGGACCTTTTCTTGTTATATGAAAATGCATAAATAAAGATTTGCAACTAAAAAAAAACAGTATTTACAGTGGAGAGAGACAATATAAGAAATGTGACAATGTCTTTAAGTGTTGTTCAAAAGAATGTGACAAAGATTTTAGTGTTAGGAAAAGCCTCATTGTGCACCAGAGAATTAATACTGGAGAGAAACCATACAAATGTAAACAATGTGGCAAAGCTTTTAATGAAACATCACACCTTAATCAACACCAAAAGATTCATCCTGGAGAGAAGCCATACAAATGTAAAGAATGTGGCAAAGCTTTTAATTATACATCAAACCATACTGTTCACCATAAAATTCATACAGGAGAAAAGTCACACAAATGTAAAGAATGTGGCAAAGCTTTTATTCAGAGATTACACCTTACTCAACACCAGAGAATCCATACTGGTGAAATCTTTTTTATATTAGGCAAAGCCTTATTGTTCACCAGAAAATCCATACTGGAGAGAAGCCATACCAATGTAAAGAATGTGGCAAAGCTTTCAACTGAAGATCAAATCTTTATCAACATCAAAGAATTCATACTGGAGAGAAGCCATACAAATGCAAAGAATGTGACAAAGCTTTCAATCAAAGATCAGCCCTTACTCAACGTCATAGAATTCATACAAATGTAAAGAATGTGGCAAAGCTTTCAGTCGAAGAACAGGTCCTAATCAACACCAGAGAATTCATACTGGATAGAAGCCAAACAAATACAAATAATATGACAAAACTTTTACTATTAGGCAAAGCCCTATTGTTCATCAAAAAATTAATATTGGATAAAAGCCATACAAATTTAAAGAATGTGGCAAAGTTTTACGTATGCTTCAAATGTTACCAAGCACCAGATAATTCATACTTGAGACATTCCTTATAAATCTATAGAATTGAAAATCAATTGTTTTGGGATCACATTTTAATGATCACCAGAGAATTCATACAATAAAGAATTATATTTCAAAAATGTGGCAAACTTTTTTATCAAAAGTCAACATTTGTAAAATATCAAACATATAGTAGTGATTACTCTACAATGTAAAAATGTGACAATGCTTTTAATGAAAGCTCACACCTTACATATCTCCACAGATTTAGGACACAAGATAAGCCCTGTAAATGCCAAGGATAAATCAGTGCTTTATTCAAATATTAAAAAAATCATACTCTCTCAAAATTTAATGTATGTAATGTCTGCAGAAAACCCTGTGACATGCATGCCTTACATATTGATAAAATATTATTGAAAAAAAATTTGATTTCTGGAAAGTATAGCACAATCATTATGCTTCATATATTTCTTAATAATTAGAATTATCAGAGAGAATGTCTGTATTTATAGAGAGTGTGAATTACTTTTTAACAGTTGCTCAAAATTTAGTGGACATTATTAGTTGATGTGATAGAAATAAAGAAATCCTCAAATATCAGCATACTACAGACAGCTCATTACTAAGAAGATAGTATTACAAATCAGAAAATTAACAAATAAAGCCTTGATACATGGATAATATATAATTTTATATAGCTAATTATATCAAAGTTAAAGGACTCACTAATGGGAAATTTTAATCTGCATTTTTTAGTGGTGTGGTGGTAGTGGTGATGGTGGAGATTGAAACTAGGGCTCTTGTACGCTAGAGAAATGTTTTACCACTGAATCACATCCCTAGCATTTTTATTCTGTATTTTTCTAAACACTTCACAATTATATTAGAAATACTTTATTTACATTGTGGATGAAGTTTGTTACCATATGACAATGAATGTTTCTCAATGTGTTAACACTGTATGTGTAGAATTACATTTTATTAAATATGTAGGTAACAGGTATATGAAAGGTACTGTTTGGTAAATATTGAGATGTTTCTTTTAATCATTTTATGCAGTATAATTAAACTTCAAATTACTTGGAGACCATTGTCCCCATAAGTTACATTTTAATAATTTCTACTTTTTGTATCTACTGGGAAATTGAGACAGGTATAGGAAACATATAGGGAGATAATAATAATCCAAATTTCAAAATTTTAATTACGACATCAATGTTTTACTTCTATAACTTATGGTTAATTTGTTAACAACCCTTCATTCCATAAACATTGATTTTGATTGAATATGGTCATGATATACATATTTCCCAATCTAATGATAAGTTTTAGAAATAAGTACCATGGAAGTAGTAATTGTAACCCTGTATGTGTGTGTGTGTGTGCATCAATGTGTTTGCTTATGCATCTCTTTAGAAGCAAAGGGACTTATTTAACTGAAAGAGAATTTTAAGAGTCATCACAAATGACTTAAAAAGTCTCTTTGAGGTACCCTAAAGTAATTCATCCAGAATACATGATTTCTAACTTAAGATCTTGCCATGCCAATTTTCTCTTTTCTACTTGTTACTCATGGAACATATAAGATAATTTTCTCACTTGATATTTATGGTAAATTAGTTATATGACCTGTTCAAATAATTTAACAATAGTATTGATGACAGTTACAGGCATTCAGAAATTAGGTTGGAAGTGTTTCACAGTGAGAATGCTAACACATAATTTATTAGTATACTTTATTATTTCTTTCTCTATTGAAAAGCCCTAAGTCATTTCAAATTTATTGCTTCAGTTTATTGAACACTGTAAATTTTAATCATGTTATTGAGCCAATTTGGTTAAGTGAAAACTTCACAATTTGTATAAGTAAACAGGTTGTTTTATTGTTTTGTGTTGCTTTTGTATCAGGTACAGTGAGTGTTTCTCAATATGTTAATACTATAGTGTGTTGAATTACTTTTAATTAAAGTTTGTAGGTGACAGGTAGAAAAAACATAGTGTTTGATAAATAGTGGAAAATTTATCTTAATCCTCTTAGGAAGTGTAAGTAAACTTCAAATTACTTGGAGGCTATTATCCCCATGAATAACAGATTAATCATTTCTCATTTCTGTGCCTATTGGGAAATGAGGACAGGTATAGGAAACATAGAAAGATGATAATACCCTCAGATTTCTAAATCTTTAATTACTACTTCCAATTTCTATTTTATAATTTATGAGTGTTTTATTGGCACTCTTTCATATCATAAACATTAAATTGAAAATGGATTTGAATACACAAATGTCCCAGTCCAATGGTAAATTTTAGAAATATGTACCATGGAATTAGTAATTTTGACTGTGTATTTGAGTGTGTGTGTGTGTTCATGGATGGATGTATTTGCCCATGCCTCTTTAAAAGAGAAGGAACTCATTTAACTGAAAGAATTAACTTGAAAGAATTTCAAGAGTTTTTATGAATTACTAGTACACTATAAAGCTCCAATATCTTAAAAAATCTCTTTGAGTCACCCTAAACTAATCCATCCACAATACATAGTTTCTACTTTAAAATATTGCATTACAAATTTTGTTTTTTCTACTTGTTACTCATGGAAAACTTAACATATGACTTCCTCATTTCATGTTTATGATACATTGGTCATATGACCTGTTCAGAGAATTTAAGAATGGATTTAATAACAGTTACAGTTATTCATAAATTAGTTTGAAAATATTTCACAGTGAGAATGTTATCCATGTAGGAGAATGAAACATCCATGGGTAAGAAATAATGTCAAATCTGCCTTTAGAGTGAGGAACTGTCTTGGAATTCTACACAAGTGACTCGATTTAAGAGAAAGTTTGTTATTTTTTAACTATCTCCAATTTCTCATTTAAACTTCAATATTTAGCTACAAAAGCATCAAAACTCTTTCTAATTACCAGTTTGTTTGTTGGTTTGTTTGTTTTTACTTTTGAATTTTTACTTTGGTCAATCCTTAACTTTTTATAGGATTTTTTTTTCCTTTGTGTTTTTATTTTCTTTTTTTATGCTTTCATAAGTGGACTGAGATTTTAGTAAAGCAAACATATAGTGTATTTTAGAATTTCTTAAAAGTATCTTAATTTTAAATTTTATTTACAATTTACAAAAAATATTGTAATTTAGAGTTACAGATGAAGTTTCAATATATGCATATATTATGTAATTAAGTCAGTAAACTGTATATGCTTAAACTAAAATATTCTCATCACTCTGGTAAGCAAGTTAAGAATACTGTCTTCCAGTTATCTTGGATACATAGAACATAACTAATAGCGATAGTCTCACTCATATGTAATAGAGCCTCAAAACTTGCTTTTTCTGTTTGTTTCTATCATTCCCATTGCAGATCTCTTCTTTATTATCCACATTAGGTAGACTATTTATTTAAATGAGATCAACTTTTTTATTTTAAATATCATAAGCTGCTAAAAGGCTGCTCATTCAAGCTGCCAGCTTTATTTATCAGTTTGTTACCTTAGGACACTGGCATCATTAGTACACTATTTTTTATTGTATCATTGGGCAAGTTACAGAATCATCAACATTATGCAACTTATTTCTCAGTTACATTCTACCATTACATTATGCAATATTAGTAGCTTTGTGGAGCTCTCAATAAAGTCCATTGTTTAAAGTTACTGTTAGATGGACAGGTCCAGGGGCAGTGGAGGTTGGTGAAACAATGTAGTTATATAGCAATTGAGTTTCTTTATTCCCAGGAGCTATGTGCCTGTGATCAAGGTTGAGGTTGATAAGGCTCTAACACAGAGCCTCCTAATTGGGGGCATTGCTGTAGCAGTTAGGCATTCTATACTTTTGCATAGAAATATCCCCAGTCACTAGGCATTTCATAATTTTTATAGGAACCTTCCCAGAATCTAGTCTTTCTATACTTGTGTATAGAACTTTCTTAGACACAGAGCATGCCACAGTAATGAAATCATCAGAGGCCCTAATCCCAAACACAGAACGCTTACAGCAGGCACCTTCTCCCTCACCACTTCCCCTGGTTAGGTCTCACTTGGCTCACTCTTTAAGGCAAGCTGTGGAAAAGGGTGGAACATATGCTTAACTATCTGTCCTATTAAACTAAATCTTGCTGACCAGCCAGAATATGACCAATTATGTTTTTCTGTATTCAAAAAATTATGATGCACTGTTCAGGAAAGTGGCATGAATAGTAATTTTACCTTTAATATGACTGAGGGGCTGAGAGCAGAATATGCCTTGTTTCCTAATGATTGGAAGGCACTAGTTAAAATGGTTACTTCTGCTCGAAATGCTGGTTTTTTTTAAACAGAATTTGGCTAACTTGGTTCATATTCAGACTGAAGATAATGCACAAGGATAATAAATATTGATTATGATAAACTCTGGAGTTGGGCAATGAGTCACTTTACATCAGCAAGCCCAATTTGCTGCTGCTGCCATTGCTCAAATTAAAACACTTGTAGGCAAGGCATGGTATTGGATCTCTGACACCTGGGGCCCATTTCAGTTTTTTGCAGTAATCATACAAGCTCCTGGGGAGCCCTTCATAAATTTTATTAATTGCTTAACAAAAGCCAGAGAGCAACAGGTGGATAAATTGAAGCTGCTAATATTTTAACCTGTTAGCATACAAAAATGCCAACCAAGATTGCAAAGAAATAATGATGTCTATTTATCATAAAGAGGATACTACTTTGTCAGATATGATAAAGGCATGTCAGAATGTAGGGATTGAAACTCATACAACTGGTTTGCTCACCATTTCTTTAACACCTCCTGATAAATTAATCTATAATTTTTTAAAAAATGGTCATTTTCAAAAGCACTGTAAGGTAAAAAGGGAGCTTAAAAACTGCCCCAATCAGAAGTGTCCTAAATGTCAGAAAGGCTTTCATTGGGCCAATTAGTGTCAAACTAAGACTAATATGTCGGGAAACCCCATTTTGGGTTGCCCCCCGACCCACAGCAAAAGGAGGGGGAATCCATATTTCCAACCCCCTCAAGATCCCCTGACACAGATATTCCCAGTTGAAGCAGAACATCCTCCCAGCAATCCTCTCATGCCACTAGAGGAAGCACTGAAATAGATTTAATCACTACTGAAGATGACCAAGTGAGGCTTCCTGGGGAGGTGTGTAGAATTCCTACTCAGATTCAGGGACCCCTACACACACTTACTTTGGATTGATTTTGTCTTGTTCTCATAGTGCAAAAGCAGAATAATGTGTTATTCCTGGAATAATTGATTCTGATTATAGTGGTACAGTGTATATCCAGACATCATCCCATATAACCTGAAGCCTCCCCAAAGGATTCTCTATTGCTCAATTGATTGTGATCCCCTATGTTACAGCTTAACAATTATTAAATAAATGGAGAGATGCAGGGTTTGGCTCTACTGTCATTGGAATATGTTTACCAATCACTGAAAGCAGACCTAAATTAAAACTTTGTTTAAATTAACAGCCAGTTACAGGGCTATTGGACATCAGTGCTGATATCACAGTAATATCTACTAGTGTATGGTCTCAATCATGGCCACATAAAAGGGCCACCCTTGTCCAAGGAATAGGGAGAAATAAAAAATCAAGGGTTCAAGAACTCCCAGTAGTTATGATGTTTTTCCCCTTCCAACTCACAACAAACCACTGATATTCAAGCATATGTTATGATGATACCTTTTCCCATATGGAACAGAGATATTTTTCATCAACTCAAACTGTCAGTGGAATTGCCTCTTTTGAATATGCCTCTGCAGATCTGACTGCCTTAGCACTAAAGTGGAAAGTCATCACCCCTGGGTCGAACAATAGCAATTGTCAGAAGAAAATGCGGCAGCTGCAGAGACCCTTATTCAAAAACAGTTACTATTGGGACACATTGAATCTTCTACCAGCCCTTGGAACATGCCTTCCATTGTTATAAAAAGGAAATCAGAAAAAAGGAAATTATTACAAGATTTAAGAGAAATTAAAAATGCATAGATTTGATGGGCCTCCTCCAGCATGGATTGTCATACCCAAATTTAATTCCTCAAAATTTCTCTCTCTCTGTCATTGACTTAAAATATTGTTTTATTTTCTATTCCTCTCTTTCTTGATGATCAGGAAAAATTTGCCTTTACTACACTCATTTTTAAACATCACAAGCCTGCTAATAGTTCCATTGGAAAGCTTTTTTCACAAGGGATGCTAAACACTCCCGCATTATGTGAATATTTTGTTCATAAAAGTTTTCTCCCTTTTTATCAGAAATTTTCTCACTTACATGCTTAGCATTATATAGATGATATTTTGTTTGCAGGATAATCTATAACAGATAAAATTCCACAAATATTACAGGAAGTTTTATTAAGATCAAGACTCCATGTTGCTATAGAAAAGATTCAATGTCAATTCCCTATCAGTTACTTGGGGCATACATGACTTCAAAAATATTCTATTCCACACATCCCAGATTTAACCCTTCCTTCTATATTTTTGTGGGTTTATTTACAGCAATTTCTAGGACATTTAAACTGGGCATGTCCTTATACTCCATTAACTACTGGAATGATCTCTCCTTTTATCCAATTGTTTGAAAAAAATAGAACCTTGACTCCACCCTTTATCTGACTCTTTCTGTAAAACAAGCTCTACAAAAATTAATAAAATATTGTCAAGAGTAATTGTGAATTGACTTCTTGTATCTAATGTGCTACTCTCATTGGAAATTTTTGTAGGAAAACCTTATGCTTTTGCAGCAGTAATTGCTATTTATAACCAGAGATTATATATATAGAATGGTTATACTCTCCTCATTTTTCAGTCTGTAAAGTTTTGCCTTTTGCTGATATGTATGCTCAATTAATTGCTGATGGCTGCATTAGAATTTTATCCTTATCAAGTGTGGACATTTATGTTTTATATTTTTACATTTCCAATAATTACAGTTCTCCTTTTACTATCATGCTGTATTAACAGATTTTTTAGCATCAACTGTTTTTCACATGTCTCATGATAGGCAATTCTATTTATTATGTCAAGTTACACATTATTCTTCTTCCTTGATTTCTACAACCCCTCTTGCAGATGGGCTAACAATGTATACCTATGGAGGTGAAAAAAGAGGGCTGGTATCTGTTTTTATTAATGATAAATGTACTATTATACCCTTCCTCAAATTTTCTCCCAGTGAGCTGAATTGGCCACCATTATCCTGTCACTGAGAATATTTCCTAGTACTTTAAACATTATTACAGATTCACAATATATACCTAAACTTGTTTCTCATATTTCTGTAGCTTTGCTATCCCCCCATTTGAATTCCAATTTTCAATCTCTTTTTTTAACCCTTCAATCCCTTTTATAGCATCACAGGTCCCCTATCTTTCTTACTCACATACGTTGTCATACCAAAAATCCTGGACCTCTGACAGAGGGTAACAATCATGCAGATGCAGCTGTGAGATCCCTTTATCCTTTATTTTCAGATTCTGTAGAATCTCATGGATCTTTTCATCAAAATGCTCACTCACTAATGAACATGTTTTCCATGTATTCCCAACAGATTCATGCTATTTCTAATAACTGTTCTTGCAGTTCTCCCTTTTGGGCTCCTATGTGGGAATCTGTAAATCCATGAAGCCTATATTCTAATGCACTTTGGCAAATGGATGTTACTCATCCCCTCCCCTTTTATCTTAATTTCTTTTTACATGTTTCCATTGACACCTGTTCTGGGTTTATTTGGGATACTGCCCATAGGTCTGAAAAATCACCTGCTTATCCACTTATTAAACTGCTTTTCCACTATGAAAAAGCCTGCTCACTTAAAAATGGATAAAGCCCCTGCATATATGTCCTGTGCTTTTGCACAATTTTATATTCATTGGAATATAATTTTAACTCATGAAATTCCTCATAATCCTACTGGACAGGCCTTGGTTGAATGAGCACATCATACCTTAAGATTTACCTCTTAAAACAAAAACAAAAGAGGGGACCTAGCCTCTCTCATGTTAGTAATGCCTTAAAGAGTGCTTTATTTACAGTTAATGCACTCAACATGCAACATGAAGATAATACTCTCAATTGGTCATTTGCCTTGGATAGACACTTTATTCCTAGACAACCACTGCCAAAAATCTATGTAAAGTACAAGGGTTTGTCAGACCCAAGATGGTGGGGCCTTGTGCCTCTGATCACATGGGGAAATGCATATGCTGCTCAGCTTACACCAACAGGTTCTCTTTGGATTCCAACTGTGTGTGTGAGACCTGTCAATCACGAGTTGGTGTCAGGGACTTCACAACCTGATCCCTGATTTTCATTTGACCCTGGATTAGAAAGATTTCACCAAGCAAAGAGATGACCACTCTCCTTGGAAGAGAAAAAGCACTACAAGTGGTCCTGAGGATACTCAGCCACCAGTAACTGGGAAGGGTATACAATCATTAAACGCCTCAGCTCAACAAATGTTGGTTCAAATAGACTTGGAATGCACTCCAGAAAATTTGGTTACCACTTTGTTTGCTAAACTTACACAAAACACTGTGACGTTTTGATCCTTATGATAAAACCAGGGATTGAACTCAGGAGGTTGACCACTGAGCCACATCCCCAGTCCTATTTTGTTTTATGTAGACACAGGGTCTCACTGAGTTGCTTAGCACTTCTCCATTTCTGAGGCTGCCTTGAACTCACGATCCTCCTGTCTCAGCCTCCTTAGCTGCTTGAGTTACAGGCACGCACATTTGTGCCCAGCACTTGCCTTACATTTTGTCTGTCTTGAATGTCTCTGCTTTAGGGGTTTTTTCCTAGGTAAACCCAAGCTGCACATTCATAAAACCAGAGAGCAGAAAATTTAAATGAAAATTTAAAATAATTGTCATTATATCATTTCCAGTCATGAAACTATAAAAACTCATAAATTGTTGTGACCTTATATTCAAGGTCAAATGAAATGTTATAATAACTATTCTACAGCCCACACTGTGAGGAAACCCTGCATTAAATTAAGTGCACCCTGAGCGCAAGGTTCAGTCCTCATCAAGTCAAAAGTAAAAAAGAATACCCAGGTGTGGTCGAGATGCTAAGGAAGGAAGATTCAAAGAAAAACCAGAAAAAAAAATAGTAAAATTGTCTAAAAATTTTTTTAAAAAGTTGGGATTTGGCTATGTTATAGTGTGTGCATGGGTTCACTCCCCAGTACTGAAAAAGAAAAAAGTAGCACTCCCAAAAGATCAAAGTGCAAAAAAATTTAAATTAAAATTTAAAGTAATTTTTAATATATCATCCCATTCATGAAAACTATAAACCTACATAACTCATAAATTTATGTGGTCTTATATACAATGAGAAATGTAAATTTCCTCCTCTCTTGGTTAGATCGCACTACCATAAGGAATCCTGCCTTAAAATATCTGCAGTCAGATGCTCTGAGTTCAATTACACGCAAAAGACAAAAAATAAAATTCAGGTGTGGCGGTGCATGCCTGCGAAGCCAGCTACTCAAAAGGCTGTGGCAAGAGGATGAGGCCAGCCTGGGCAAATTTGTGAAAATTTGTCTTAAAAGAAAGAAATAAGATAAAATAAATTGGGGATAGGGTTTAGTGTATACTGCCCAAGGGTTCAATCCCAGTACTGCAAAAACAAAAAGACAGCCCCAAACTGTCATTCTGTTCTCATCAACTCCTTGGTTGGCTGCAATCTACGTCACTCACTCTACGTCACTCACAGGTAGGTTCACTGGTCTCAGACCCAGGAGGTGGGGCATGAAGCCCTGTCCAATCAGGGGCACTTGGGTGAGAACTGCCAATCCGAACACAGCCCGAGGCGAGGGGGGCGGGCTTCCGCTCTCTGCTTCCGCCTTTGTCTCCAGAGTCCGCCATTGTCTGATCCCTGCGTGGCTGTTCTGTTCTCGGGATCCGCAGACTTCCGTGCTGCGCAGGGGGCGCGTTAGGCGGCGTGGGATCCAGGACATGGTGAGTGCGCTCAGGACCCTCAGGCCGGGCAGGAGGCCGTGTGAGGCGCAGGGCTGCGATGGCGGACCTGGCGCGGGGCCCTCGGGGCCCTCGTGGCCCTCAGTCGCCACCGAGGCGGCCTCTGTGGCCGCTCAGCCCCCACGGGCCTCCGTGCCTCCCTCTTATCAACTGTTTAGAAAGGTGCTCCAGTTATTTCAATTTTAGCTACTGTGAATAATGCTGCGATTAAAATGGTAGTGCAGCTATTTCTTTGACATGATTCCAGTTCTTTTAGATATGTACCTAGATTGTTATTACTGGATTACATAGTTTTTCTATTTTCATTTTTTAAAAAGACTTTCTGTACTATTTTTGAAGGCAGCTTTACCAGGCTTATATTTTTATCAACAGTTGCACAAGAGTTCCCTTTTATCCATATAAAATGGAGTATTTGCTATTTTTCTTGTGCTTTATAATAGCCATTCTATGAACTATTCAGCTGCAGGAAGTGTATTTGATCGGTGCATTGAATTTCTGATGCAAGTTTGTTATAATCCAGGCTGTCAGGAAGCCACTGTTAGATTGCGCTGTAAATAATCAGGAATCTGTGGCATTTAACCTCTTTTCTCCATGAACACTAAGAATTTTATCCCATGGATTTGCTTGCAAAACAATGTTGATCCATTGAGTTATAATCTATGGTGATTTGAACATGCTCAGTCATTTTCTCCCAGAGATTGGAGATTTACAATATAGTCCCTTAAAGGTGTTAAAGTTCAATGGTTGTAAGTTCCTAGGAGGAATTTTTAGGCCTGGATTTATCACTGGTGACAGGGCTCAGAAAGTGCTGAACTCTTATTCAGGCTATAGGGGACATACTGTATTTCCCCCTATGCAATCCATGATGCAGGCTAGATAGAAGCTCAGCTGTCGGCAACAGCAGCTGCAAAATGTGCTGCCCAGTCTCTTCTAACGAAAAATTGACACTTTTGAGATATAACTTCTTTTCCCTGAAACCCAGGTAATGACATCCATGGATGTACTTGTGTACCATAAAAAAACCACTTTTTGTGGTTTTTATGCTCATGTATATCTAGTCACTTTTATTCTCAATGCTATATAAATTAAAATGCAAACCACAAAAATTTTTAGAGCTAGGGCATGTTTGGTTCCAATCTCCTTTTATTCAGGATGACAATCTCTTTGGGGTTTGGTTTCAATTATATGGCACCATGCAAAGGCAAGATTGTGTTTCAAGTGTATCCCAGATTTTCCTACTCATTTGAGGGTAAATATGAAGTTTTTCAATGCATTTATGGCTTTGTCAAAGAGGGACCTGAAACCTGAGTAGATGTTTATTAAGTATGTCTATAGGTACATCACAAATTAAGAGTGTCATTCTGCTGTATTTCCAGTATCATCCTTCCCTCCCTTAACATGGGCCTTTAATTGTGGTTCTGGATTTTGAACTCTGGACTTAGCACATTGTGGACACACACTCAGTGAAATATGCACTGGCCTCAACATCTTTTTAGATTGGATTGTATTATACTTTTATATCTAATGTTGATTTTCATAATGGTTAGGTTTACATAGGACATTGTTTTGCTCTTAATACAAAGATTAATCCATAGGTTTTGTATTATGATTCTTGATATTTATTTTTGCAATGTTATAATTTTATACTACCTGTTAGTATCAGGTGATAATAGCTACTTTATTTGCTCCTACACATCAGAAGTCTGGGGTCTATTTCACATATACTTTACCTCCAAGATGAATATTAGAAAGCCTTTTTGCTTTAGTCCCTCCTTCATTAACAAATCATGCTGAGCCAGGCCTGGTGCTCAATGCCTGTAATCCTAGTGCCTCCAGAGGCTGAGGCAGAATGCTTGCAAGTTCAAAGCCAGCCTCAGCAATTCAGTGAGACTCTATCTTAAGATAAAAAATGAAAAGAGCTGGGAATGTGACTCAGTGGCATCACCCTCGGGTTCAATTCCTGGTACCAAAAGGAAAAAAGAAAAGAAAACGACAACAACAAAAAAGCATGTTGACATTTTGATGGTACAGTAGATTCATTTTTGGGAAAATGGTATGTTTCTAATAGCGAGTTTTTATCTACATACATGGTGTATGCAATTGAGCCTTTTATATGCTTTTATTATTTTATTTTATTTTGTGGGGATACTGGGTATTGAACTCAGGGCACTTGACCACTGAGCCACATCTTCTGCCCCTTTTGTATTGTACTTAGAGTCAGGGACTCACTGAGTTGCTTAGCATCTTGCTTTTGCTGAGGCTGGCTTTGAACTCATGATCCTCCTGCCTCAGGCTTCCAAGCTGCTGGGATTACAGTTGTGTGCCACCACACTTGGCTCACTTTTGTTATTTTTATGTTTTGACAAATTCTACATATTTTCATTTAAAGTAGATGTACATATGGCTGAGTGTGGTGATAATGTGTCTGTAGCCTCAAGGGCTAAGGAGGCAGGCTGAATAACAAGTTGGAGGTCATCCTCAACAGTCTCATGCCTGACCATTTTACTTGCATTCTCCCAGGCCTCACTCAGCACTTCTCTTATATTATATTCCAGTGTGACCCAGTGGCAGGCATATGTGAGGAGGCTCCACTGGGTGTGGTCCTGGGAGCACTGATCATTTTTATTGATTTTCTTTTAAATCAACTTCTGTTTGTGGATTATTTCTATCCTCTATATCAGTTACCTCCATTCTAGCATTTTTCTTTCTTTTGCTTATGTTGTTATTTGTTTTTTGTTTTCTTATTTGTTTTTGTGGTACTGGAACGTGTACCTAGGAGACTACCACTGAGCTACATCCTCAGTGTTTCTTTCTTCTAAATTTTTGGACAGAATCTAACTCAGTTGTCAAAATTGGCCTCCAATTTGTGAGACTCTTGCACAGAAGTTTAAACTTTGGGAGTTTTATAATTCAGTGCCACTCAACTCCTAAGCCACATCCCCAGCCCTATTTTGTATTTTATTTAGAGACAGGGTCTCACTGAGTTGCTTAGTACCTCACTTTTGCTGAGGCTGGCTTTGAACTGTTGATCCTCCTGCCTCAGCCTCCAGAGCCACTGGGATTACAGGCATTCACCACCACATCTGGCTTACATATGTACTTTCATGGGGATTTTATATATTTCATGGGGATTTATATATTTTAAGCTTTTGAAATGATTCTGTTTCTGACTTGAAAGTTATCTATATCCTTATGTTAAAACATATCAAGTTCTGTTTATTATTACTGAGGGCTTTTACATATTTTTATGTTTTTTTTATAAAAATGAAGGTCTATTATTCATTCTTATGGGGCTGGTGTAGTGGTGATAAACTCCTTGAACTTCTGTTACTGTTGATTTTTTGTTTTGTGAAGGACAGTACTGCTGGACATGACATTATTATTTGGCAGGTTTTTTTCCTCACAGACTGTGAATACATCATCCCAGAACCTGTAGCCCAAGAGGTTTCTGCTGAGAAACCTCCAGATACTTCTCCAAGCTCACTCCTGTTGCGACAGCCACTCTTACTCTTACTCTTACTTTGCTGTTGATGAAATTGTCTTTTGTCTCTAACTCGGGATTAATCATAATATGTTTTGGTGTGAGTCTTCAATTTGTTGCAGTTGTATATTCTAATTTTTTTGAACTTCTATGTTCCTATGGCTCTTTACAATTAGGGAAATTTTGCCCACATGAATTTCAAGACTTGGAGACCATCCATTCTCCTTCCTCTTCCGCGGTGCACATAATGTTTCCTAAGACTGTGAGACCTTCTTTCAGTTTTCTTTATTTTTTTTTCCTATGCTTTAATTAAAAGTTCCAATTCTTTGGTTGTTTCTGTATTTTTGACTAGAACAGTTGATTCATGTGTTGTTATTTAATCCACGTTTCTAGCCATGTGGAGTGGCATATGTGTGTAATTCCAGTAATTTGGGAGGCTGAAGCAGGATTGAGGCCAAACTTGGCAATATAGTGAGACCTTGTTTTCAAATAAATAAAAATAAAACGTAGTGGGAGGCAGCATGTGGAGCTTTCTGCTCCTCTTCATTGCTGACATTACTTCTTCAGTATAGTTGTGTAATTTCTCTTCCTAGGCCTGGAAATGTATACCTGGGTGCCATGGTATATTTGCTAATGGAAATGTAGGATGTTTTATGTGTATGAGAGCGTTATGTGTATTTGCTCATGTGTGAACGTACCTGTCTTTGATGAGAGTCATTTAAGAAGAAAGGTTATTTTTACATTATTCACAGCATTCTTTCTTATATTTCTTATTTTTTGGTATTGGGCATTGAACTCAGGGGTACTTAACCACTAAGCCACATCCCCAGACCCCTTTTTTATTTTATTTAGAGACAGGATCTTACTGAGTTGCATAGTGCCTCATTAAGTTGCTGAGGCTGGCTTTGAATTTGTGATCCTACTGCCTCAGGCTTCTGATCCACTAGGATTGCAGATCTACACCACTATCCCTGGCTGTTTCTGTTTTTAAATGGCATTCATTGTCAAGGTTCCAGTGATGTTGTCTTTTAGTTCTAACTAGTCTAGCTCTTTTGTGTCTTTCTCTGCTCTTTTTTTTTAATTGCATTGTCTTATTCCCTTTTAACTGATCCCTTGCTCAGACATGCTGTGCAGGACTTATTGGCCAGAACCCTAGCAAGGACCCCTTTTCTCTTTAATTACAAGTAAATTTGCCCAGCATTGCTGTTGACCATGATATTTGGTGTAATGTTCTTGACTGACATCAGGTTTGTTTTATTATTTAACTGTACTTAAGGCTCCTTTTTAATTATTCAACATGAGTCTCCTCTAAATTTGGAATCATAGAGGGGACCATATTGACTCCTAATTTATTACTCTTCCCTTTTGATCTTGTTGGCAAAACCACTAATACTTTTGCTTGAAGTTAAGTTCAGCTCTTGCCTAACTAACAAACTTCAGGGCCACATAATGAGAAAGAGTAGTAGAAACTACTGAGTGGGGGTAAAGCATTTGTTAAAGAATCCAAGAACCCAAAAGTGAGGGGGAGCCAGAAGCCAGTCACTAAATAACCTGTGCAATTGTTTGATACTGTCTTGTAATTTCTGGATTCACAGGGCCTCATGCAACCACATATGTGTAAGGGCCAAGGGAGAAAAGTGGAAGGGTTTAGTTATTAAGATAGGCATTAAGAGGCTTACAGTGAGCCGGGCGCGGTGGCTCAAGCCTGTAATCCCAGCATTTTGGGAGGCTGAGACAGGAGAATCACGAGTTCAAAGCCAGCCTCAGCAATGGCGAGGCGCTAAGCAACTCAGTGAGACCCTGTCTCTACATAAAACACAAAATAGGGCTGGGGATGTGGCTCAGTGGTTGAGTGCCCCTGAGTTCAATCCCTGGTACCAAAAAAAAAAAAAAAAGAGGCTTACAGTGAAGTGAGTGGGAAGTTTATGCTATGGGGGGTGAACACTTTGTTAGACATTTTGTTTTGCCCTATTTTCCACTGTACCCCTCAGCCTATCATCTCATTGTCAACTTTATTCTTGGTAATAACAGACCCCCAAATTTGACTTGAACAACATATGCAGGCACAATTATGTTGAGAACTTTATTCCATGCTTGGGTTCAGAAACAACTGCAGCACAGCACAAACACCAAAAAAAATTTTTAAAAATTAAAAAAAAAGCTAGGACATACAGGCATAGAAAAATGAATCTCTTTAGATCAATATTCTCTCTTCTAATAGAAAAGTTGCATAACACTTAAATCATAAACAAGGCAACTTGATGAAATCATTTCACAAATAAGTAAGAATAATGTGAGGTTTTCAGATATGTCTGGAATTGATCCTATGGTAAGAAATGCACTTTGTGTTCTATTTCATTATGTACTAAACATTTTAAAAAACAAAATAATAAAAAAACTTATTTTTACAAAGTGTGGTGGTCTTTGCTGTATTATTTTACAGCATATCATATCCTAGTGAATTATAAGTGAATCCATCAAGTCCACAGAATTCTGTGTATTTACAGGTTAACATTGCTTACAGAGAGACCACTTCACATGATGGTCAGGCTTATATCCAATTGATGCTAAAACTCTCAAGAGTACCCCAAATGGGGATACAGACATCACAGCCTGGGCATTAGGTCAAGGGCAAAATTGCAAAATAAGATGTTTGTCTTTAATATATTTAAGTTCTAGAGTCAAGGCTATGGAAAGATCTATTAACATGGAGATGAAAGATTTTCAAATTCTGGTACTCTTAACTTCCTTTTTGTGCTGTCTAAAATCTGAAATGGGGAAAAATTACCTCCTCTTGGACTCTTATTTAATCTGCCTGCTCTTTCTGAGGGCAATGTCATTCTTGCTTTTTGTTTTTTTGGAGATTTATTGGTTAGAAAGTGTATTTCCTCATCCCTTGCATGAAATGTAGGGATCCAGGACCTTTAACTCCCTCAGGTCAGAGTAGCCATGACCCTCACAGTAGAGTATGAATGGTATGAACTGTGGTGTGCTGGATGCTTCAAATAGAGTGACTTGTGAGGATGCAGTTCCAAATACATATATATTCTTCATTAGCAATTTTGTATTTGTAACATAATAATACTACTACTCTGCATAGGTTGGCTTTATGATCAAAATGAGCTCCACCTGTGTCTTGTATTTTTAGTGTAAATACTGGAAATGTTAAAACTGCATCTGAGCTTCACATTCTGTTTGCATTGGACATCGGGGAAATGCTCCCAGGTCACAGCCTAAGCTGCCTTCTTTGAAGACCATAGATCAGAAAAGTTAAATAAAAATGTTTAATTGCCATTATATTATTTCCAATAATTAACAACATTTATGCATACAATTTATAAATTGATATCACCCTATATACCAGCCTAGATTTAAATATCCTACTGGCCAGGCTAGATCCCACTTCTTTAAGGAAACCTTGCCTTTACAAACTCCTACAGGTACTCAATTCTAAAATACCTTAAAAGAAAAATAAAGTATATGCACTCAAGAACCGATCAATATTGGCTTATTGTGGCCTCATTCATTCCTTGGGTTGATGATCAGGTGCTCTTGGGTGAGAACTCCCCAATCCAATATATGGCAAGTAAAAAAGATTTGCATTCCACTCTCTGATCCAGGCTTTGACTCTGGAGCCTGCTGTTTTGGGGATCCATTTGTAGGCTTCCTCTCCAATGCTTGGGAAACCCAGATTTCTCTGCCACACCAATGTTGGATGATCTATATGGAGAATGTTAGGCACCCAGAAACCCATGAAACAGTGAATGTGCAGTGTTTTGAGACTGCATCTGAATTCTGGAAATGGAGACTGTTGAGAAAAAATTTCCAAACAGCTATAGCTAGAACTGATTTTGTAGGTGGGAACTGCCCAATGTAGTCTCCATTGTCTGCATAAATGATTCCTCTTATGGAGCAGTTATCCCTAAGTCTCTTCTGGCCAATAAAGTGTGGAATTAGGTAAGCAGCTGAAATGGTAGACATTCACATTTTCTTCAGTTATGGCCTGAAGATTATGTGGATAGCTTTGTGCTGCCAGCCTGGCACCTTCCCAGATTGTATGGTGATGGCTATCATAATTATTAGGAGAGGATCCTAGATCCAGGCGTGATCTTTCTGCATAAAAGTAGATCTGGTGGGCTGGGGTTGTGGCTCAGTGAAATAGTGCTTGAGGTCCTGGGTTCTCTCCGCAGTACCACATATAAATAAAAATAAATAAATAATGGTCCATTGACAACTAAAAATATTTATTATAAAAAAGTAGTCCTGATATATAGAGTCCTGAGGTGCTTTTTCTCCTGAGATTTCCAGATGTCTGAGAAGCAGAACCTAAAATTCAGAATGCTGTATTCTTTGTTTAGTTTTTTTGAGGTATTTGAATGTATTCCTGCATTTTTATATAATTGCCTACATTTTTAATACCAATGTTATTTCTCCAGAACATAATAAATGGTTTCTCAAGTTATATTTTAAAGAGAGTCTTTTAACTTTTTTCTGTAACACTTGATGACTCTGCTTATGAAACATTTTTATCCTGTTAGAATTTAATGTAAGAGAGAAAAAGAGTAGCTTGACTCTTTGTAAAACTGTTTGTTCCTGTCCCCCTTCATCCTCCCTAGACACAGACATCTTATTGGAATGTCTTTGAGTTGCGATGTCCCACTGTAGACTGGAAAGTGTGTCTTCATGCCACTCTCAGAGTGTTCTTTCTCTGGAGTTTCTGAGCTACCCACAGCTCTCCTGTCTAAATCCTTTAATTTTTAAAGTCTACATATTTGCTAAATTGTATGCACATAATAGTGTATGTATGTGACATCTATATGAAACTGTGTTGTGTTTCATAATATTTGTCAAACTGGATACAGTACAATAAAAATGGCTTTTTCCCACCCTTTCTACTTTCTTTTTCCTAGTGTACATTCCCTTTTCTCTATGCTCTGAGTTTTTACCTATTTAGACCAATGCTTCCATATTTTTATGTTATTATGTTTTATATGTCCAGTGATTTTTAAAGCATATGCTTCTGCTGAGGAATAGTCATGTATTTTCAATAGCCAGTTTTTTCAAAGATATAACAATGTTTACTCCCTCTTTAGTTCATGTGCATTTATTTGCTCCATGTTTACGGATACTGTTTAATTTTGTCTCACAGATGTAATTTTTTGTGCCATTTCTCTAATTTGTTAGAATATTGGGCTACTTTACAATTACTTAACACTTACATTTCTCCTTATAAAGTGGCCATTCAAGTCTCCTTTGGTTGGCACTGAAGATGAATGCAATGGTGCTTAACCACTGAGCCACATAGTTAGCTCTTTTGTATATTTTATTTAGAGACAGAGTCTCAATAAATTGCTTAGGACTTCAATAAGTTGCTGAAAGACTGGTTTTGAACTCACAATTCTACCTCAGTGTCCCAAGCTGCTGAGAGCTTAGGCATGTGCCACTGTGCCAGGCTCTTGCCTTCTCTTCTTTGGAGTTTGTTTTTGACTTTCTTTTCATTTTTTATTTACATTTTTGGTACCCAGTTATAAAATAAGGGGTGCTTAACCACAGTGCAACAACTCCTGCTCTTTTAATTAATTTATGTATTTGCTTTGAGGCAGGGCCTCCCTAAGTTGCTTATGGATGGGAAAAGTTTCTGAGGCTAGCTTTAAACTTGTGATTCTCCCAGCTTTATCCTTCCCTTCTTTTTCAAAGTATTTTTTATGTGTAAGACAATTACTATCTCCCAATCTGTCACTTGAGTTTTTACCATTTAATGGATCATATTATAAATATAAATTTTATTTTAATATTCTCAGTTTTGTTATAGATATTATTTAAATTTGAAAAAAATAACTTTATTATAACTTTCTTTATTATTATCATCTTCATCATCATTATGAGTATTATTCTGAGTGATTGAAAAGACGTGTGCATAGAACTGGGCCACATCACAGTCCTTTCTAAGTAAGCATCTCACTAACTTGCTCAGTCTGGCCTTGATGTTGCAGCTCTTTTTTTTTTCCTTCCACATAGCTGGTGTTACAGTCATACACAACTATATACACTGTATAAATCCCTTTTTTATAATAACTTTGGCATATTATATATTTTTTATATTCAAGTATTTCTTACCAGTGATTTATTTATTATGTCATGTCAGGAAAAGATACAATAGCTTTGTTTGTCATGCAGATACCCCATTGTCTCTGCAGGTTTCTTTGAAAAAGATGTCATTTTTTGTCCTTTATTGCAGTGCAGTTTTTTATCTGTTATTATTTTCTAAGTGGCCAGAGTCCTTTAAAAGATTTAGTCTTTGTTCCACAGAGCTAATTACCCATCTCATTGTGAGGTTTATACTAATTGCTATAATGTTCAATCTTATAGTCATATAGTGGCACAATATTTTTTATCAATGATGGACCTCATGTACAGTAATGGCTAAATTATAACCTAGGTACATAGTGGTCTATACCATCTAGATTTTTTCAGCACCCTGTATTATTTGAAAAAATAACATAATCATCTCATGATGCATTTTCCAGAATGTATCCCCATTATTAAGTGAGGCATTGTTAGATATAACAATACAATACATGTTACAGTTATATAATATATAAATAATATGCAATATTTGCTTGTGAAATTTACTAGAACTTTTTCAGTTTCATTGGTGTTCCAAATGCAACATCTGGCATTATTGTAATGTGTATGTTCATTGTTAATATCTTTAAAGTTTGCTCCTTTGTGTAGTATTTTTCCTCCACTCTTCTTTTTATAAAAATCACCTTTCCCAAAATATTGAGACTGATATTTAGTTAATGAATTCTTAGAATTCATTTTAAATTCATCATTTAATAGTGTGTGGTTTTTTAATCCTAAACTTAGATACATAACACATTTTCAATTTTCTTGATATAATTAATATAAATATTTAGTGTATTCTTTTGTCTTTTGACATATGAACACATCCATAGGCCAGCTCAACAATTAATTAATATATGCATTACACCAAAGCATTTTCTAGTACCCTTTTAATGTCTCTCCTTTCTTTTCTCCACCAAAATTTATTTAATAAATTTGATCTTATTTAATAAGGCAAATACTGGACCAGCATCAAAACAATACAGATCAATGAATTTTTACAAAGGGAACATACTGCACAACTACTAATTCCATCAAGAAAGAAAACGTTGATGATGCCTCAGAAAATAGCTTTATGTCCTCTTGCTTCCACTATACCTTCCAGTCTTCTTAGTGGTAACAAAAACTGTTTTACTCCAACTAGTACTTTTAAAGTATTATCCTTTAAAAAAAAAGATAAAATAGAAGTGGTACCATTTATTTGTTTAATTATACCAAAAAATTGTAGAATAATGTAGCTCATTATCTAGAAAACCAAGCCTGAGCCTAACATTGCTCGATGTTGTTTTGTTTTGTTTGTTTTTGGGCACTGGAGATTAAACTCAGGGGCACTCGACCACTGAGCCGCATCCCCAGCCCTATTTTGTGTTTTATGTAGAGACAGGGTCTCACTGAGTTGCTTAGTGCCCCTCCATTGCTGAGGCTGGCTTTGAACTCGCGATTCTCCTGTCTCAGCCTCCCTAAGGTGCTTTTTTAGTGGAGCAAATCTGAGGGCGATGCAGGCATCAGAATGAAGAGGGATAGCTCAGAATGTCATGGCTGGAGCATTCAGAGTGCCGTTCTGAGAGGTTACCTGAGGAAAACAGTTGGTGGGATGGGTTGAAGAAAAAAATGGATGAGGAATACTGATGATAACCTGGGAGAACTCAGAACAGGTCAGAAAGTGGAGCAACAGCTGATTTCAGTGAGATCAACAGAGCATGGAGAGGAGCAAATTGCAAGGCTTGGGAGAAATAAAAGTGGAGCATCTCTGGTGGATCACTAAGAGAAGCGAGCCAGGTGTGTGGCATTCTTGTCTGATCACACCATTAACTCCTGGTCCTTAGGAGTTCCCAAATATGAGTGCAGTGGGTAAAGTGTTGTAGTGTTAAAATATTTCCTGACTTCTCCCACGGGAAGTCACTTTTTCTCCTCTCTGCATCTTATACGTCCTCAGCAGTTTTTCTTCCTCCTGAGATCAATACTCCTTCTCCTTCACTATTTCTTCTGCTGTCAAGTTTGCCTTTTCTTCCACTGTCTCCTTCAGATCCTTGATTCTCGACTGTGCCACTTCATCTACACTTTCACTGACGTTGTTGTGGGACTGGGCATATGCTTATGGGAATCTTGGTTGCCAGGGCCCTGACTTAGGGGACCTGGGCAGTGGAAGGTTGTAGCAGATACAGTCTCATTTGATGGTAAAAGCAGCAGTAGCAGCTACCTGTTGGAGCATTCCAAGTATATATTTGTGAATTTGTTTTGTCAAAGAGTAGAATTGATGGCTCATTAGGTATTTGTAAATAGGTAGTGCCAAACAAATTTTCAAAGTGACCTAAAGTTTTGCTTGGCCAACAGAAGGGTTTGACATTTCCAGCTACTTAACATGTTAAGTCTTTTTTATTCTTTTTTTAAATTTAGAGCTTTTGCCTTTTTATTTTATGTTTTCTTTCCTGAAGGGCATGCAATAGTGTATTGGTTTTAGTATTAACTTGTCTTAGTAGTATTGATTTATACTACTATTTTTATATTTATGTGACATTTGAATATTTCTTTTTTTACTAAGTGCATTTAGAAATATTTTGAATGTGCTTCCTTTTGGGTATGTCTTTTTTCTTCAAAAATATAATCAGTTATTTGTTCTGCCGTATCAACTTTTTGCTACATATGTGCTCTGCAAATACTTTGTCACTTTATATGGTTCCCAGGTTCTGTGGGACCTTACACCCATGATGCCACAGTCCTGGGTGCTGTGGGACCTTACACCCATGATGCCACGGTTCCTGGGTGCTGTGGGACCTTACACCCATAATGCTATGGTCCCCAGTTGCTGTGGGACACCCATGATGCTGTGGTCCCCAGGTGCTGTGGGACATTACATCCATGATTACAGTTCCTGGGTGCTGTGTGATCTTACACCTCTGATGCTACGTTTCCCAGGTGCTGTGGGGTTTGAAAGTTGCAGCCTATTGCAATCTACTCTGTTCTGTGAAAACCTGGTTTGTTTCCCTTATGTGTTTGAAAGCTGTATCACCACAGAGAGAAGAGAAACATTTGTGACCACAAGACAAAGAATACTAGCAGCCACCAGAAGCTAGAGTGATTCTCTTCTAGAATCTCTGCAGGGAGTAAGGCTTTGCTAAAACTTAGATATTAATACTTTGTCATGATAATGAGAACATCCATGACTATAAAAGATTAAGTATCTGTTGTTTTAAGCTGTTACTTAGTAGTAATAGGAATCCAGTGGGTTTTTGCAAGTTGAATTGACTGTGTGACCAAACAGACTCATGCTAAAGTTGTAGATCTTTATAAAACATTACGTTCTAAAACTAAATGGAATATATTTTATTATTTGCAGTAAGCAAAATAGTAGGACTGATCCTGACATAAATTTTCTGATCAAACTTGTTTATCTTTTTATAAGTTGGCAGAATTCGTTCTTCTGACTTACACTTGACTGAGAATGGGGAATTTGTTGGCTCAGGTTTATTTTAACTCTTTCCTGAGTGAATGTGTTTTGGTGGTCTTGTCTTTTTGTTTCTGAACTGTAGGTACTACAGTTTGTGAGATTCACCCCAGTGTTTTTGGCTCAAAGTAATGAGGCATGTTGCTTCCTTGTGTCTCTTGCTGTCTTAAATATGTCATTTTCCCAAATGAGAAGTAACAGAGTTTTCAAAGTGGATGACTTCAAGGTCACAAAAAATGAAGTTTATAAGTGTCAGAAATATGAAAAAAAATGAAATATATTATAACATAACATTTATATAATTAATTATCTGATTACTGGTTGTGCACATTAAAATTGAGAATCACTCTTCTAACTCACTATAAGATTCTCAACTGAGAAATACATATAATTTATCTTATACAATATAAAAGTAGCAATTAAATGTATATTATGATGTTTGCCTTAATTTTACATTTTATTTTATAAAAATGTAATATACACTGATTTTTTTTTTATTGTTTGATTTTGACTTATTTCATCCTCTTTTTCAAATGGACTCTGTTTTCTCAAAGTTAGATAATACATCAGAGAACATCACTGTGTTAAAAAGTATCATTGAATGATTGAGGTCACTCTCCTATGTGAGAGCCTGTTCTAAGTCTCATTTCATCTTCTGTCAAAGTAAAACTCTGTCAGTGACCATATGGTTGATGTGATATGTATTTACTCATTTTTATTTCAGGAACCATTGACATTCAGAGATGTGGCCATTGATTTCTCTGAAGAGGAATGGAAATGTCTGGACCCTGCTCAGAAGACTTTATATAGAGATGTGATGCTGGAGATCTACAGAAGCCTGGTCTTTCTGGGTGAGCATAAATTTCCTTCAGAGTTTACAATTCACTGTCAATACTTTATTTTCTTCCTTTGTAGAATATCTCTTGGCAGCTACTATTCTGCATGGAAAACTTATATTTTTAGTTTTAGTATGAAGTTTGGACATTGGTATAGAAAATAAAACGTCAATCCGTTTTCTTTTTATGTTTAACATATTTTTAATTCTCTTTGGTAGCTCAAAGTAGTGTTTATAATCTGGAAATTGAAAATGCTTACAAAGTATTTTATTGTTTCTCTCAAGTAAAAGATTTGAAAAAAATAATTATTTAGAATCTTCTATGGTATCTTCTTTTTTCCCCCCTAATGAGGACGCATTAAGTAACATCAGAAGTTATAAAGAGAATACCAAAATGAATCATATTCCATTTTCTAGTAAACACATCTTACTGTCTCTAAGTCATCCGTGGTCATCATTCTGTTCACAAAAAAATAACCATGAAATTTGAAGAGAAACATGATACTAGCCATATATCCAAGTGGGTAGACATTAATGAAGCAAAGAACACAAGAGGACCAAATATCAAAGACAAAGTCATATTTTAAAATGTTAATTGAGAAGCTAAAATCCAACAAAAATGATTTTTTCAAACCTAGGTTTATTTCTCTTGCAATCATTAAAGAGCATACCCTGTTCTAGGTTTACTGTGCTTCTTAATTTTATAAACTCCTTGTTCTCCAGTGATGTTCCTACATTCAAATTAACAAAGTACTCCCCAAAGCATGTGAGGATTTGAATAATCTGACAGACATGTATTGATCTTGGGGGATCCGTATGAAATTTGTGCATGTTTCTGAATATCTCCAGGCTTAACCTTTGTAGTATATTAATATTATAGAATAGTTTCTCTAATATGATTTTAATATTTATTCAAAACTTTCTTGGCAGAGCTTTTTATGAATGCTTACACTGGATTTTCTTTGAAAGTTTTCTGCCATGTTATGAATAGCAGTGATTCACAATGCCTGCTTGTAGTGGCTGTATAAGTATAGCTGAAAATTGTGGTTTAAAGAATTTTGAAGTAATAGTTATTCAGAATTTTGTTAGCTAAATTTTCTCTTATACTTGTGTCTCTTTTGAGTTCCACTCTTTACAGTAGCTTCAGTGTTGTCCAGTAGGCTTCCTCATATCAGTGAGTATTGTTTTTATTTATTTATTTATTATTTATTTTTATTTTTTTAGTTGTAGGTGGACAGAATATCTTTATTTTATTTTTATGTGGTGCTGAGGATCAAACCCAGTGCCTCATGCATGCTAGGCAAGCACACAACCACTGAGCCATAACCCCAGCCCCAGTATTATATGTTTTTATTTTTATACCTACATGTGATGTTATAATTGAGTAGAAATCTTTATGACTTCTCACTTTAGGACAGTATTAGGTGATATTAAAGTACACAAATCATGTGCCTATTTTCAATAAATTTATTTATGTTTTACATACTTATATAAATATTATCCCTGTTTTGTCTATTTTTTATATAGTTCCTTGATTGTTTACACTGTTTATGTGATTATTCATGTTATCTAAATTGTATTATATAAATATATAGAGAGATATGTATGTGTATTGGGGATTGAACTCAGGTACTATAATACTGAACTACATCTCCAGACCCTTTTTAGTTTTGATTTGAAAAGATTCTAGCTAGAGTGCTAAAGCTAGTTTCATATTTGCATTTCCCTGTCTCAGCCTTTAAAGCAATTAGAATTACTAGCATATTTATCATCTCTACATAGATGAAACTGTTAAAGGTAGCTTACAAAGATTTTCAAAATTCTGTTTATTTTTTATATTTTTTCAAATTTTAATTGTGATCAAAATCATTCACTTTTTACTTATACATAAATTTATTTTCTTACATGTTTTAAATATACTGTTCAGTACTGTGGATTCAAATTGTAGCAAATTTCTGGAAGGTTTATATCAAACAAATGTGAGATTTAATTATCCCCCAAAAGAGTGCTCAGTTCTCTCCCTTCCATCTCAAACACCATTTTTTCTGCCTGGTATGTTTGATTACATTAGACATCTCATAGAAAGAATCACATGGCATGGTATTTGTCTTTTTGTGAATGACTTCTTTCAGGTAGCAAAATATCCTAAAGGTTAAGTATTGTAGATGTTATAAAACTTCTTATCTTTCAGAAGTTGAAAATCATATCATAGTTTGTTCCAAATTGCCTTCATCCACTCATGTGAAAGGATATTGGATTGGCTTTCCACATTTATCTCTAACTGAATGATACTTTAATGATCAGAGATGTATAAACATGCCTTGATTTGACCTTCAAGTTAGAGATTAATTCCTGTACTTTCTGTTTTGTTACATATATCTTATTCACCTATGTTGAATATTATAACATTTATTATTTTTATATCAGGAAGCATTTTTTAATATGTTCAGTTATGTATATACCCTGACACACCATACGGTATTTTAAATAACATTATTATTATTTTGCTAAAATAATATTAAGTGTTTGGTCAGTATTCTGTGGAATTCTTCTTAGATCACTTTGGGTGGTATAGGCACTTTTTTCTATTTCTTTTCTTTTTTTGAGGACCAAGCTTGCTTAACAACTAAGCCACATCCACAGCCTTTTTGTATTTTATTTTGATTCAGGGTCTTGTTAGTTGCTTAGAGCCTTTGTAAATAGCTGAATCTGGCTTTGAACTTATATTGGTACATTTTTGGATATCTCTTCCACTTTTGATTTCCAAGTAATCAAAAGATGTTAGAAAAAATTTCAATATTTCAATGACTTAATATTTGTTTGTGCTTTTAACCTGATCTCTTAGGAATAATATGCCATACAGTATTGACAAGATTGGTTCTTTGTTGTTGTTGTTGTTGTTTATTTCTTTTTTGAGGGAGTGGCACTGAGGATTGAACAGAGGGGCACTTGACCACAGAGACACATCTCAGCCCTATTTTTTTAACACTCTTAAATATATATACACACAGACACTATACGTTTATTTTGTAGACAGACACACTAACTTTATTTTACTTATGTATCTTTATGTGGTCCTGAGGATTGAACCTAGGACCTCAAATGTGTTAGACAAGCACTCTTCCACTGAGCTAAGTCTGGTCCCCCAGCCCTACTTTGTATTTTTTTAGGGACAAGGTCTTACTGAATCACTTAGCACCTCACTGTTGCTAAAGCTGGCTTTGAACTCATGATCCTTCTATCTCAGCCTCCTGAGCTGCTAAGATCACAGACACGCCCAATAATATTGACTCTCTTAACCTAATTTGTTTATAATATTTTCTGAAGTGTTCTAGTCCCTGAATACTATTCCAATGCTATTTTGTTCCTTTGAATTAATTGGGAATTGATTTCCCCTAATATTATTTTGTTGCATTCTATGTCAGTGTTTGCCTTCTATATTTGGGAAATATGATTTGAGTTACAAATCTCAAATGAATTTACTACTACTTTATTTCAGAGATTGGCCAAATGTAGCTTTATATAATATTCTACCTTGTTTCTTATAAACTCTTATACAATTTTCTTTACAATTTTGAATGTAATATTCTTTCCATCTATTTGCTTTTATTTTATTTGTGACCATATATCTAAAGAGACTCTACCATAGATTTAGATCTAACATAGTCACATATTTTTAGACTTAATATTTTTAGCCACATTATGTGTTCTCATTAGTGGTTCATACTCATTTATTTGTACTTAAATTACTGAGAAAGAACTTAGTAATGTAGCTTTGCAAGTTTTGTTTATTTCTCATAGCTTTTCTTCAAAACTGCTTTAATTTGTTGATTACAGATTTTTATGGTGATGCTTTGATTCCTCCCTGTTTTATGTCTTCTGTGTCTATTTTGACATTACTTGGAGATTATATAAAAGTGCTTAAAAGATAGTAGAATGAATCAGATTAACTTTTCTATGTTCATATATGAATATATGACCAGTGTAACTCCACATGATCTACAACCACAAGAATGGAAATTATATTCCCTGCTGTATGATATTTTAAGATATATTCTACTTTCATGTATAACTAAAAAGAACAATTTAAAAGTAACTAAGTTTGCACTGCATTTTAAACTGAACTAACTTTTGTTTCTTATGTGTCTTTACATGTCCTTTCACGATTTGTTATTGATGCCATAACTGCTTTTATAACTTATACCCATTAACAGAAATTTAAGATAATTTGATGCTTTAGTCTTTGAAATTTGATTACTCCCTTTCAAATATATATATATTTTCCCCAAAGATTTCAAATTTTATATGGTTTATGTTGCTGTGTAAATTTCATTTATCAGAAGGATTTCATTTATTATTTCTTTTAGAAAACTTCTGGAAGTGAGGACATTTTGAAGCATTTATGTATCTTGAAAGCGTATATATTTTTAGGTTCAAAAATAGTACTTTTGTATATAAAATTCTAGGTTGATATGTTTTCATTTCAACACACATGACTATATGCTCAAATTCCTTTCTAGAAGGCTTCTGTTAATAAATAAACTATTAATCAAATAGAAGTACCTTTGCAGATGGCCCCTCTCTTTTTCTTGATCCTATCAAAAATTTCTCTTGAGGAGTTTTAGAACTTTGTTTTTTTTTTTGTTTGTTTTTGGTACTGGGGATTGAACTCAGGGGCACTCGACCACTGAGCCACACCCCCAGCCCCATTTTGTGTTTTATGTAGAGACAGGGTCTCACTGAGTTGCTTACCACCTCGCCATTGCTGAGGCTGGCTTTGAACTCGCAATTCTCCTGTCTCAGCCTCCCTAAGTGCTGGGATTACAGGCTTGAGCCACCGCGCCCGGCTCCAGAACTTTGATTTTAAATTCTTTACCTTGAATGTCTTAATTAAGTTTCTAATGTTTGATTTCTTTTCCTCCTCACATTTCTAATTTATCAGACATTTTTTTCTTAAAGAATATTTCTAGTACACAATTTCTTCTTTTACTGTTGGTAATTTTATTCACTTTTTTCATTGATAATTAACTCATTAAACATCTTACAAATGATTATTTGGCATTCTTTAGATAATGAATAGCTCTCAATTTTATAACTCTCAATTTCTAGTTTTATATGGTGTCTTGCCTTGAGTCCATCTCCTCCCCTTTTTGGGGGTGTGTACATGTGCTGCTATTTTCATTGATATTTCTCCACTCAAAATCCCCTTAAAAATATGTCATTATAAGCTGTTTGTGGTGGTACACGCCTGTAATCCCTGCACTTTGGGAAGCTGAGACAGGAGAATCACAAGTTCAAAGCCAGTCCCAGCAAGCACGAGGCAATAAGCAACTCAATGAGATCCTGTCTACATAAAACAAAAGAGGGCTGACTATGTGGCTCAGTGTGGAGTGCCCGAGTTCAATCCCCCGTACCAAAAAAAAAAAATTGTTATTATAGTCATTTTGGGAAATGTTTTGAAGTTACTAAATACATGAAAATAGGTTGAGTGCAATGATACATAACTGTAATTTCAGATTATTGGGAGGCTGAGGTAGTAGACTTGCAAGATTGAAATGAGCGTTAGCACTGGTGTTACATCCTGTCTCAAAACATTAAAACATACCTATAGAAACGTTTGTGGATACGGTTCAGTGGTATAACACCCCTAAGTTCAATCGTATGTAATATTTTCACCCAATAAAAAAGAAAAAAAAATATGAGACAAAGTCATTTCCTGCAACATTTGAGTCACATGAGGAACGTGGAATAGTTGAACTGAGAGGCTTCGATTTGACAATGTTGTGGTAACATTAGTTAAAATTTGAGTGCTTTACTCATTTATAGTGCTGTGAAATCGCAAGATTGTTTTGGAAATTCTCACAACTTCTGCCTGCATATTGTGAATTCTACATATTTCTTAAGGAAAAATGACCCTGCATTATACAGCTTTTGGTTATTTTCCCCACCTTGGCAATATATTTTTTAACATTTCCAGAGTATATTCACCACAGTCTAGTAAGTGGAATAATGTCTTACTTTGATTTCTTTCAGGAGTGTCTTCTCATTGTATCCAGGAATTTTCAGGACAGCAGGAAATAAAATATTTATTGAAAAACATGATAAAAGAAAGGTATGTATTTTCTAAAGCTTCCATTAAAATTATCTGGCAAGATTTAGGTGGCCAAAGTTCCACTTGGTATTGCAACATGCAAGAGTTTTAAATGTGGTTTTCACAGATTATCATTAATAAATCACTCTTGGAAGACAAGTAGCTTGAGTACTAAACATCACAACAGTGTTTCAAACAGAAAAGTGAGGATGGTTGAATTGCATAGTATCCCATGTAGAAAGGACCATGGCCAGAGCATTAGCTGAGGTCACATTGTGAATAGAAAATAAGAGCATCAAAATCCTCCATCAGATGCTCTGCTCTTCTGAAGGCCATCAGCAAACATGATTGTCATAACAAGGACACAATACACCACTCAGACTGAACATCTCTTTTAATGGCAGAAGGTGGATATTTACACCGGAGACTAAGTTTATAAGTGTTTCTATAATTTAATTGAGACAAAGAAGAGATAGGACCTTCATGCCATTGTTCAGACCACAGACCATAGTGAGTTACTGAAACTCCAGTGCATCTTTTTCTTCTTCAAATGAATTTCTAAGATGTAAAGCACATAAGGCATCTGCAAATTTTTTTTCTCAAAGAAATTGTGCTACATCTTGTTAGAGTTTTCTGTACTCAGAGGCTTTCTTCAGTTTTTGTCACAGGTTTTTATTTAATGCAAGACTGTATTAATTCTTGATATAGAGAGACTTTTAAAACTGCTTTCCTTGAAACAGTTTGGGCAGTTGTTTTAGTAATGACTGAACTGCCAAAATTGATCAATTCAGATGTTTATAGGTCTGAACACTGGAATGAAGAATTGCTGTGAGTGTTATAGTGTGAGCCTTTGATTGCCTTCAGTATTTCAGGGCCTAGAGTCTATCACCTAGTGGCACTACATTGATTTTGTCATCATAACTGTATGGTTCATGTTTCTGATTGTCCTCATTCTCCATATTGTTTATTGAATTTTTGTGAACACTTGAGAGGAGTATAAGGAAGGCTGCTGCTGCTTGCTGTACTCTGTCCTGCCTGCCTGAGTTTTCATAAATATAGTTCTCTTTCTAGCCAGAAGCTTGCTTGCTTCATGAGCAAACTTGCTGTTGAGGCCTGATCACTGAGCCACGTCTATATATTTAAACTCAGAAAATGGTCTCAGCTGCTTTCATCCTTTAATGCTTCAAGATGTAGCAGCCTGGCAGAGTGCCTGTTGGACCAAGGCTAGCTTTACAGTCTACAGCAATGACATCCTTGGCATTTTCACACACATCCACAAACTTTTTGAAAATGCCATCACTTGGAGTGCTACCATACACAAAGAAAACATCATGGTGGTCAAAAGCAGCATCTACAATGATTTAGCATCATATATTATTTTATTCAGACAAATGATGATAGTAACATTGTGAGTCTTAAAATGTGCAATATAAGCCAGGTACAGTGGTACACTCCTGTAATTCCATCACTTTGGGAGGCTGAGACGGAAAAATCACAAGTTCACACCAGCTTCAGCAATGATGAGGTGCTAAGCAACTCAGTGAGACCTTGTCTGTAAATAAGACACAAAAAAGTGCTGGGGATGTGGCTCAGTGATTGATTACCCCTGTTAAATCTGCCATACTGAAAGATACACACACACACACACACACACACACACACACACACACACGGAATATAAGTCTCTGTAGAATGTTGTAGAGCATGCAAGAGGTCCACAGAAGGCAATAAAGTGATCTGATGTTATCCAGTTTGAGTCTGTTTTCTGCTCTTTTATAGTATTTGTGCTAGAAAATGTCAAATGTTAAAATTTAAGAAGCTGTACTGTGTTGCCTTATTCACTGCATAAAAACAGTTGAGAAGGGTAGTGTCGAAATTTTAACTTTCATAGGCAGCATCTCTGAAGGGAATAGAGGATGTATTTCCAAGAATTAATAGTCTATATGCATGTTCTAGATTTCTCTCAATATAAAACCATATAACATCTGACAAGGAAAACAGCATCAGCTTGCTCTCTTTTATAAGAGCTAGGAAAATAAATAAATATCTTCCTTATCATTGTAATGGTCTTGAGTTTCTTATTTATCTTGTAATATCTGTAATCATTGCTAAATTGAGTGGATCAAAATCTGTGTAGAATTTCTCATATTCAAGTTCATTATCTGTGCTGAACTAGTGTTCATTTGATGCACTTTTTGGTCTGCTGTATACAATGGCTAAATGAAGCATCAGTGATCCCCAGGTACATATTGTCCTGGAGGTCCTGGCAGTGCAGGCCCTGTGATGTTGAGCTGTAGTTCTTCACACTTAGCCTGGTTGAACAGCAGTGCCAAAAACAGGGGCATGAAGGCCCATCTTGGCCATCATTCAATCCTCTGCTTCACTGACGTGGCCATGGCCATCACCCAACACATACATATGCCTGGCATCTCCACCAGCCATGAGTGGGAGCTAGAGTGTCGGGTGTGAGATGGCACTGTCAGAAGCGGGGTGCCAGCTGAGTCCCATAGAAGCAGCTAAATGTATGCCAGGCACATTTTTGTGGTGCTGGGGATTGAACCCAGGGCTGTGTGCATGTGAGCTAAGCACTCTACCAACTGAGTTATGTTGCCAGGCCTGCCAGGCATTTTTGAGGGCATATGTTTGCCTTGAAATGTATCTGCCAAGCATTATTTGGAATTATATCCTTCCTCTAAAAAAATTAGAAAAATTGCTATTGTGTCCACACCATGCTTCACTTAGTTATGGTGATATTGTGGAATGTAGCATTGAATACACATTCACTTAATTGTTTCTGTGTCCAAGAGATTAAAAAAATAAAAGACACATTTTTGACTGTAATCAATCTGATCCTTACTTTACAAAATGGTCACAATGAACAATTTTTCCTTGTGCCAAAGCATAAAATTTTAATAAACGTGGAAAGACTTGTGCTTACCTACTCCTGTTTAACCTAATTCAGATATAGATACTTGGTGAGACTTCTACATGTATGATAAATCTTTCAAGACTTGCAGAGAGGTCTTTACCCTAAGTAATTATCATTGTAGTTATTATGGTTGTAAAATAATATAATTCTGTGAAGCGCATAAAATTTAATCTTGTTTTTAAATCCTAGAAAACATCAGTGTGATTATTTTAAAAAGAAGTTTTACCAAAGTAATAAAAGAGAGAAAGTTTTTAATGAATGCTCAAAATTTACCCATTCAAGCTTTACTGTTCAAGAAAAAAATTATGAATGTAAGAAATCTGAAAGAGCTTTAAATAAAATTGCAAGTAATACTGAACAGCAGAGAATTTATACTGTGTGGGAGCCCTACGAGTTCAAAATGTTTGCCAAAGCATTTAAAGATTCCAGGGTCTTTTATCATAACAGTGATATACCTTACATAAGTAAAGAAGGTGACAAAGGATTTACTCAAAATTCAACTCTTACAGAACACCACAGGATTTACTGTGGAAAGGGACAATTCAGATGTAAGAAATGTGACAAAATATTTAAGTGTTGTTCAAACTCTATTAAACATTACTGTGGCAAAGCTTTTAATAGAGCATCATCACTCACTCAACATCAGATATATCATATTGGAGAGAAGGCATACAAGTGTAAAGAACGTGGCAGGGCTTTTACAACTAGCCAAAACCTTACTGTACACCAGAGAATTCACTCTGATGGGAAGCCATACAAATGTAAACAGTGTGACAAAGCTTTTAATAAAAGATCAAGCCTTACTCGACACCAGAGACTTCATACTGGAGAGAAACCATACAAATGTATAGAATGTGACAGAGCTTTTTTGGCTAGACAAAACCTTATTGTGCACCACAGAACTCATACTGGAGAGAAGCCATACAAATGCAAAGAATGTGGCAGTGCTTTTACTATTAGACAAAGCCTTGTTGTACACCACAGAACTCATACTGAAGAGAAGCCATACAAATGTAAAGAATGTGGTAGAGCTTTTAGTCAAAGATCAAGCCTTACTCAGCACCAGAGAATTCACACTGGAGAGAAGCCATACAAATGTACAGAATGTGATGGAGCTTTTATGACTAGACAAAAACTTATTCTTCACCACAGAGTTCATACTGGAGAGAAGCCATACAAATGTAAAGACTGTGGCAAAGCCTTTAGGAGTACATCAAACTATATTGTTCACCGGAGAATTCATACTGGAGAGAAGCCATACAAATGTAAGGAATGTGGCAAAGCTTTTAATCAAAGCTCACACCTTATTCGACACCAGAGAATTCATACTGGAGAGAAGCCATACCAATGTAAGGAATGTGGCAAAGGTTTTATTTGTAGATCAAGCTGTGGTATTCATGAGAGAATTCATACTGGAGGGAAGCCATACAAGTGTAAAGAATGTGGCAAAGCTTTTAATCGAAGCTCATACCTTACTGAACACCAGAGAATTCATACTAGAGAGAAGCCATACAAATGTAAAGAATGTGGCAAAGCTTTTAATCGGAGCTCATACCTTACTGAACACCAGAAAATTCATACTAGAGAGAAGCCATACAAATGTAAAGAAATGCAGCAAAGCTTTTAAACATACCTCAAGTGTAACCAAGCACCAAAGAATTCATGCTTGAGAGAATCCTTTAAAAACTATTGAATATAAAAGTCATTTATTGTGAGATCACATTATATTGACAACTAGATATATTATTTTGAAAAAAAGATTTACAATTGCAAGAAAAAAGTGGCAGAGTTTTAAGTAAAACTGAATATTTTTAAAATATCAAAGATAATATAGTACTGATTATACCCTACACATGTAAAGAATGTACAATGCTTTTAATAAAAGCTCACACCTTACAATTCTCCAGATACAGTGTTCAAGATAAGCCTTCTAAATGACAAAAATATGGCATAGCTTTATTCAAATTTTTTTAAAAAACTTTCAAATCCTAATGCATTTTCTGTAGAAAACCCTGCAGTATGCATGCCTTACCTAGCAGCTATCTTATTATTGAGCAAAATGTTGATGTGAGAAATATAGCAAAGCCATTGTGCTCTATACATTTCTGAATATGGGAATTATCAGAGACGATATATTTATAGAGAATATGACATTAATTTTAACAGTTGCTTAAAATTTACAGGGCATCATTTAGGATGTAATAGAAATACAGAAATCCTTAGATATCAGCATAGTAGAGAAAGCATTCCTGAGAAGATATTTATTACAAAGAAAAATTAACAAACTCACATCTTCAGAACTGGATAAAATATTATTTTCCTATAGATAATTATATAAAAGTTAAAGACTGTACTAATGTAGTGGTGCACACCTGTCATCCCAGCACTTAGGGATGCTGAGACAGGAGAATCACTAGTTCAAAGCCTGCCTGAGTAATGGCAAGATGCTATGTAACTCAGTGAGACCCTGTCTGTAAGTAATCAACACAAAATAAGTCTGAGGATGTGGTTCAGGGGTCGAGTACTCGCAAGTTCAGTCCCTGATACCAAAAAAATGATAATTTTTAATCTGCCTTTTTTGTTTTTGTTGTGGTAGTATTGGTGATTAAACGCAAGGCCATTACATGCTAGACAAATGGTCTACCACTTAGTCACATCCATAACCATTTTATTCTGTATTTTTCTGAAGATTTTAAAATTATATTTGAATTTTTTACCATATAATACTGAATGGTTCTCATGTGTTAATAGTGTACTGTTTTGAATTACATTTTATAAAACTTTGTAGGTAACAGATTGAAAAAAGATACTGTGTCCTAAATAGTGGGCCATTTTTCTTAATTACTTTAGGCAATGTAAATAAACTTCAAATTACCTGGAGACTGTTAGCTTCATAAATTACATTTTAAACATTTTTGTTTTCTGTAATTACTGGGAAATAAAGACAGGTATAGGAAACTTAGGAATATAGTGATAGATCCAGATTTCTAAATGTTCAATTGCTACTTCAAATGTTATCCTATACTTTATGAGTGTTTTCTGAATACCCCTATATGTCATAAGCATTAATTTTGATTAAAATTGATTTGAATATGCAAATATCCCAATGTGATGCTAAATTTTAGGAAGAAGTACCATGGAAGTATTAACTGTGACTGGTTGTGTGTGTATGTGTATGTTTGTGTTTGTGAATGGATGTGTTTGCTTATCTTCTCTGTAGGAAAAAAGAGTTATTTAACTGAAAGGTAATTTCAAGAATTTTCAAGAATTACTAGTATAGTATAATAAAGCTCAACTATCTTAAAAAGTGTCTTTATGGTACCTTGAACTAATTTATACAAAATGTGTGGTTTCTAATTTAAAATCTTGCCAAGACAATTTTTTTTTTCTGCTTACTCATGGAACACAGAACATATGACTTCCTTAGTTGATGTTTATTATATATAGGTTATGACCTACTCAGAAAATTTAAGAATCATTTTAATGACCACTAGAGCTATTAAGAAATTGTTTTTTCTCTATTGGAAAACATTAAATCATTTTGAATTTATTGTTCCAATTTATTGAACATCTTAGAGTTCAGTCATATTTGTGAGCCAATTTGTTTAGATAAATACTGCATAAGGTCTATAAATGAAGATGTTTTGTAATTTTTTTTGTATTTTTAACAGGGATTGAACTCAGGGGCACTTGGCCACTGACACTCATTCCCAGCCCTACTTTGTATTTTATTTAGAGACAGGTTCTAACTGAGTTGCTTAGTGTCTCACCTTTTCTGAGTCTAACTTTAGACACATGGTCTTTCAGGCTCCTGAGCTGGGATTACATGTGTGTGCCACAACACCTGACTGTGGTTTTTGCTTGTTAAGTAATAGCTCCTGCTTAACTGAGAGAAAAATAGGTTTTATTATGATGAGTAGGAGAATGAAACATCCATAGAGAAGAAACCACGTCAATTCTGCCTTTAGAGGGATAAACACTTGTAATTCTGCTCAATGACAGGATTTACGAGAAAGTTTTCTATATTTTCTTTAAAATCTCCAATATCTCATTGAATCATCAATATTCAGCTACACAAGCATCGCAACTCTTCTTTACTGCCAGTTCTTTTATTTTAGCCTATTCACTTTTGTCAATCCATATCTTTTTTCAAATTTTTTTTTTCTTTCTGTTTTTAGTTTTCATGAGTGTACTGACAGTTAAGTAAAGCAGATACATAGTGTATTTTGGGGTTTTATGGAGAGTGTCTTAATTATATTTTTTATTTAAAATTTACTTGGTTAAATATAATTTGGGTGCACAGAGTTATGTTTCAGTGTATGTATACATTATGTAATTAAAACAATAAACATTTCACCTGATACGTTCTCATCATTATTGCAATCAAATTAAGAATATTGTTTTATAGTTATCTTGGAATATATAGAACATTGTAGTCTCACTCCTTTGTGGTAGAGCCACAATTATTTTTTACTATTTGTGTTTATTATTCCCTGTGCATAAATCTCCCCCAGCCTTCACACTTAGGTAGACTATTTACTTAAATGAGATTTTTTTTTATTTTACACATCATAACTTGTTATGTTTGTTATTCTTTTGCAGCATATTTCACTTTTTAAAATTTTATGTACTTTTATCTTTGCAATGGTTTAATTCAATTTTATAGTAATAGCGTGTTTTATTGGCTTATTTGCTATTTATTTTTCTTGGAAACATGTATGTTTAAGTGATTTGCCTGCTATTTCACAATTGAGCACTTGGTTTTTCACTACTGATTATTAAGAGCATTTTTACAAACACATTCATTCTGATACTATGCATTTTTCATATATATGACCTGAATTTATTTTCTATTTACTTTCTTAGTTGTGTCTTTAGTTGTCTTTTTACATGTTAGAAGTATCAATTCAAATGTTGTCTACTCCAAGATTATGAGATTTTCGTTATATTTTCTTTAATTTGGTCTATAATTTTAGCTTTTAATTTACATTGTTTATCCATTTTTAATTAATATTTGTTTATACTGTGAGGGAGAAATCAAAACATTTATGACTATCTTTTTGTTCAGACCATTAAACAGTTTTATTTTCCTTGGTATGCTCCTTAAATAGATGAGTGTGGTAAGTGTGTTTTCTTTTCTGGATTCAAATACTCATTCATTCATTCATTCATTCATTGCTCGTTATGGTGGTGCTTACACTACCATTAAGATACACTTACAACCCCCATTGAAAATGAGAAAAGGTCTCATTATATTTTCTAGATTGGTATCAATTTTTTTGTTTGGTTTTCCAGCCCTGTCCTCTCAGGATGCAGTCGAGTAACAACACAAGTAGCACACCATTACTTTTTTAAAATTTTCAGACAAGAACTGGCTACATTTCCCAGGATGACTTCAACCTTGCCATCTTCCTGCTTCAGCTTTGCAAATAGCTGGGATTGTAATCACTTGACACTGTGCCCATCTATTTGTAGTTATTTGAGGAAGCATTACAAGTAGTTGTGCTTTTAGAATCCCATTGATGTGTTTGATGTAATTGCATTTTGTCTTATTATGTGAGGGGTTATAGCTAAAACATCATTTGAACATAACATCTTGAAGTTTTTCTCCAATTTTCATTCCTCTATCAGTGGACTGAGTGGTAACTGAAGAGGTAAGGTGTGGCTGAAGGAGGTGGGAATTGGGACATGGCGTTAGGTATATATTTGTATTGTTGCATCCAACCCGCACCTCTCCCCAAGAAGTGCAGCCCAGACAACTCTGCAGAAGCAGCAAAGTTTATTGAGGAAATAGACACACAGGCCAATTGATTGGGGTCAGCTCTCCTTTCCTTCAGAGAGTGACCCCGAAGTGAAGGTTTCAGAGGTTATTATAGGGTGGGCTAGCTACATGACTCAGGAAAACATGATTTGGCAGGTATTCAACCTATAGTTATTTACAGTTTAACCATGACAGTGCCTCCTATGTTCCCTTTCAGTTCCTGGAAATTTAGGTAACTGGCCAGGGGGTCTGGCAGCCTGTGGTTTTGCCCCACCCCCATCCATGAGAAGCAAGCATAGCAAAGCATTAATCACAGAAGCACAAAGAGCAGGTTAGCTGATACATGCAGGCCTGAGCCAGAGTGACTCCATGTTGAGTTGGGATTTTACATTCCCCCCTTTTCTAGTGAATAGAGTCAAACCTTTGACTCATTATCATCTATCAGGAGGGTTATAGTGGGACTGGAGTACCATGAGTTTAACGGCACTAATTTTTTCTTATATAGTTAACTAGACAGTTAATAATGTAAGAGTCTACTAGAAATCCCAAAAGCAAAAGTATGAGGGGGCTTGAAATAGCAGATATCCTGTTAGTCCTAGTCCCATTAGCAACAGTCTGAGCATGCAGGTCTGAGCCAGAGTGACTCCATTTTGAGCTTGAATTTTACAGTATGTGGCATGTGGACTCTGTCTTGATGGGGGGTTTAAGTCTCAAGGCTTGTGGATATTCTGCAGTTGCCTAAGGGTTAAGTTCCTGTGAATGCTTGTCACACCACAGCGAGCAAGAACAGCACACTGTTCTCGGAACACAACCTGCTGACATGGTCAGACTTGCAGCAAGTTTTTCTTGAGACTGAAGGCATTCTTCAAGTTCCCTGTTGCCCAAATTATACTGGGATTGCTTTGTAGGAGCACTCTCCATGCCTTCAACCCCTTCCTTCCATCTTTCCCCATTGTATGCTAAAGGCCTGTGCACTTGACAGAGAGCACTCCTTTGTTTGTAAATTGGACCTGATTGGTCCAGGAGTGCATATAAGCTTCTGTACTTTCTGGAATAAACAGTTTTTTCTGCATCTTGTTCCAGTGTTTCTGCATCTCACTAGGGCAGAGCAGTTTTTTACCTACACCCCAGGGTCTGGGGACAGTGATCCCATGGAATGTTACCATCCTGGGAGGCCCTATATTGTCTTCCCTGGAGACCCTCTTCATCTCTTAGGACTCCAACTCATTGAGCAGACCCATGCAGTGTGAACCTTTAAAGCAATTAATGGTGCCCATGTGCTTTCGGGCTTCTGGACTCCCTGGTCAGTAAGAATTTGTGGCGGTCCCCCTGTTTGTCTTGCTGGTGAAGGTAACACCAGCCTTTTTGTCATTGTCTTCTCTGTGTCTCTTTGTCTTTATGTAATAAAGTTAAGCCAAGGAACATCTACTGCCTGGTTCCTCTGGCAGTCACAAAGGGTCTGATCAGCCCAGTGACTCCAACCCTAGTTCTAAACATTTTCGTGGTTTCATCTCCTAGCATTCCCTCCTACTTTCGGGAGGCTTTCCCCTTTCTTCTGCTGTCCATCTACGCAGGCTGGTCCCACCTTTCCCTCAGCCTTCCTCTCCCCACTCCTCCTCAGAGGCTCCCTGGCTACCGCCTCCTGGGCCCTCTGCCTCTTGGATTGGCACTGCCCTGCGATGCCCATGCCTCCATGCCTGCCTTCTCCCAAAGCCCAGGCCCCACCCTGGGAACACAGCCCCTCCCCCGCAGTGAACTGCAACAGTCCTGATCTCCTGTGCACAGAGCACTGCTCTGAGCGACCCAGCTTTCCTGGCAGTCACTGCACAAAAGAGTAAACAAAACCACTTTTGCTGCAGTTCAGCCCACCAGCTGCAGTGGCCCGGTTCCAAGCAGAGGCCTGGTTCCAAGCAACCTTGGTCCCGCCCGCCCTGCAGCAGCGCCTGCTACACCGCCCTGCACTCCATAGTCCCTGGATGGCCTCACCCAGCCCACGCGCCTTCCTGAGCCCCACCGTGGCCCCGCCCATGCCTGCCCTTGTCCTGCACAGACGCAGCCCTCACTGCCGCCAGCTTTCCAGCAGCTCTGTGGTGTGGGCCTCAGTCACAGGCACCAACCCCAGTCAAACACCAGGGCTCCACACGCCAATCTTGGCGGCCCTGTCACACTCTGCTCCCAGGCTTTGTGACCCCGCCCTCGCGGGCCATAATCACAAACACCAGAGGCAGTTCCGCCCCTGCCCACCCTGTCAAGGCATAGCCAGCCCCCAAGTGGGAGTAAGTGTGCTCTTGGACAGACTCCAGCAAGGTTCAAACTCATGCCTGCCGGCAGAAACTGTTCCAAGGCCTTAAAGTGACCATGCCCTTGCCACGGTGCTGTGCTGCACCGCCCATGGGAGGCCCTCTGTGCTTGCTGCACCCTGTGCAGTCCCATGGGTGCCCCTGAGGGGCCCATGCGCCTGCTGGCCCATGCAGCCCTGCCCACTTGAACTCCCTATCTCTTGTGGAGAAGTGCTTCCTGCCATCAGCCTGCTCAGGGAGAACTGAACTGCCATAAGTGTCCCGTGCAAAAAACTGTTTTGCTCTCCCCCAGCAGCATCACTGCTCTTGCCAGGGCAACCCAAGGTCTCCAGGCTGCTCCTCTCATGATGTGATCACTTGCCCATCCCTGGACACTCTCTCCTGCCTGCCTTGCAACCCTGGTGACAAGGCTCACCTGTCAGGGGCTGGAAAACTGTTCACAGAGCACCCAGGGTGCATCACACCCTCGGGCTCTTAAAGTCAAAGCCCAATTCCACTTCTAAGCCAACAAATATGCCCCAATCAGACATAAGAACTTCAATAAGTGAGTTTCTAACCTAAGGAAACTTCTAATTATTATGGTAGAATAATTATTAATTCATGTACTTTGCATTCAGTTTTATGCTGAGGACGATATGCCAATTATCTGTTTACTATGCATTACCTAATGCATACTCAAGAAAACCTATTTCAGCATGTATAGTTAACACATCAACTATTCCTTCCAGTTCCCCCCCACACACACACACACACTAACACAGATATTGCTGAACAAATTATTTTTTAAAATATCAATATGCAAACATATGCAAGGTTTCTATGGTTATTTGTAGAGAACAAATTACATACCTCCCAGTCAATAGGAAATAAAAAATATAAATAACTGCACATTAGCATGTTTATGTCTGTAACTGTCATTGGAATGATAGTTCCTCTCACTTAACTTTGCTGTTTAGCCTAAAAACCTTACTGACTCAGAATCAGATACCTAATTAACTTAACCCCTCTCCTAGAGTTACTTTGAGCTACATTGCCAGCCTAAATCACTTCCTAAAGACTAAATATAAAGCTAACAAAAATGGATGATACTTTTGAAAGAATGTAGGCCTTAGAGATTTTTCTTGAGTCAAAACAGCAACTTTTAAAACAAAAAAGAAATAGAAACACAAGTGAATGGGTCTGGCTTAATGCTGTTAATGTTTTTTAAAGTTTCTAACTTTAGATTCAATACCTGATTCATATTAAAATACCTCTAATAAGCAGTGTTTTATAAAAAATTCTGACCTCAGTAAATGTTTTTGTATTCTACATGGGTCAATTTATATGCTGCTATTCACACTATAATTTCCTATAGCTACATGTTCTCTGTACCTTTTGTAGTGTTTTGTTGTTTTATTTTACTAGGTGTGCACCATATTGATAAAACTCTAATTAGTTTTGGGTGTTTCTCATGTTACAGGATGTATATAAAGAAAATGATCCGTGTAAATAGTTTCCATGTTTTTTTCCTCAGTGTTTAACCACTAGTTGTCATATGGTATCTCTCTTTTACCCCTAATGATTTTGGCTCTCATGGCAGCTCTGGACAACTCACCCTGCTGAATGGAGCAATGGCCTATTCTTGAGCCTAACTTTCAGCATTAAAAAACCTTGTCCACGAGCAACTAGCAGTAGGTTATATTGAGCCCTCAACTAGCCCTCATAATTTCCCCATTTTTGTCATTAAAAAAAAAATCAGGCAAATGGAGATTATTACAGGACCTTAGAAATATCAACAAGATAATGAAACAAGTGGGCACATGTCAAGGTGGCCTTCCTTTCCCTTCAGCCATCCTGATAGATCACTATATTGTTCTCATTGACATCAGGGGCTGTTTTTTTTCCCCCATGATTCTTCATGAGGCAGACAGGCCTTAGTTTGCCTTTTCTGTCTGGGAACCTAATCATGCCAACCCTTCTGAGTGATATCAATGGGAAGTCTTGCCACAAAGAATGAAAAACAGCCCTACCATCTGCCAGATGTTTGTGGCTAAAGCCATCATCCCCTTAAGGAGTAATGGCTATGCTGTTCATTACATGGATGACATCTTAGTGGCTTGCAAAGACCAAGCATCTCTTCAAGTGTTTCTGACTTCACTCCTAAAAAATTTAGAGGATCTTAATCTTCATGTGGCCAAGGAGAAGTTTCAAACTCACCTTCCCTTCTTCTAAGGATTTCACTTTTCGTGTATCCTAAGACCTATTAAACTCTCTCTTGATGTCCCCGATGACATCTCCTAGACAGTTGCAATGAATCAAAATGCATTCTGATGTCATGTATATCTAATCAGAATAAATAAATTTTAAAGAGAAGCATAATAAAAGACCCCCTTTCTAGACAACCACAATGTTCCACCAGCTCAAATTCTCCTGATTATGCCCACCTAAGAATAAATTCAACAATGGAATTTCTTGAGTGCTACACAAATCTCCTAGAATTGCACATTGCAACTGTAGAATGTAACAGTAAAAAAGCTGTATAATGTTGCTAGCCCTTTAACTTACCTGAATACAAATAATAATGATTAGGTTTTAATCTGATAATGAGACATATAAATAAAGATTCCTATTATAACTCTTCAGACCTGCTTCTCCATCACAGATCAGTGCTTCACATTATCCCAGCTGTATCTTCAAAATCTGCATCCATAAGTTTTTTTTTTTTTTTATACTCATACACCCCTAATCAGAACCTGCTAGTTTGGCAGCACTGGTTGTGGCAAAGGATAATGGTAAAATATTCTTCTTTCAAGACACACACTAATAACCATACATATAAAGTTGAACTTTCCACCTCAGAATCTGAGGAAACAAGTGTGTGGAAACAAGTCAGGCTTTATTCTATTCACTGAAGAAATTTTTTGTTTGGATAATTAACAAAGATTTATGGCACCTGAAATAATTTAAAGTTGCTGTTTTCCCAATAATCACAGAATCAAAAGGTGAATTCACTTGTTGAACCAAATCCTAGAGCAACACATTTTATTTAATACATTTAGGGAAGCTAATCTGATAAATAACTGACATTAAGGAAAACTTTTTAACATTTTCTATTGTCAAATATTCAGAGGATTTACTACAGGTTATCATGTGTTCTGAAAATATACAGGCAAATGTATATGGTAATATCCAAAAACTCATGTGTTATTGTTTTAAGTCTTCCTCGTGGGTCTGCTTGACGAGTTAGGGTCCTGAGAGATAAAAAGGAGTCTTTGGGGAAGATGAAGTGGGATCTCATGGGATGAAGTTTCAGGATGATGGTCCACAGGGTCACTCCAACCAGACTCCAGGGTTAGGTAAGGCAGATCTGCCAGAGTGAGGCACAGAACACCTTTTTTTCCAGGAGCTTATATAGGGTCCTTGTACCAATCATGGCCCCGAGATTACAACCAATGAGGCACGCTCTTCTGAGTGTATGGTTTATCAGCATAGAAGAGGGAAAGTAGGAGTTGAAGGTATGGGGAATGTTCCTATATACCCCCCTTTTTATTTTTATTTGAAAGGTCAGTGGTGCCTGTATGGCCCAAAAGCCAGCATGTTGGGGGGATCTGTGATAATCTCCTCATAGGAAATAATTATTCATTGGATTTCCAGGTCCCTACATGTTGCATATGAGAGAGGGGGGTGCAAACAAGACTGTGTCTCTCTTAGGTTGTGCTCCTCTGAGCATATTACCCGTTATTGATCAAGCAGCCCTTGTGAATGAGAGGGGGCAAATGAGACTGTGCCAGTCTTAGGTTGTGCTCCTCTGTGCATCTTACCCATTATTGGCTACCACCCCATGTGAACGTGCCCCAAGATGAGCTCTCTCCCAAGAGAACGAGTAATGTTGGGAGGGGCTGGAAAGGAAGGGGTTTGGGGCTAGAACCAGCCGAAGGTGTGAAGCCTTGCATTTGCAGCAAAGATGAGGTGGGTGAGCTTCTTACATATTCTTGAGTGCTGCGATCCATATGGTGGGAATTTTCTTGTGTTCGGAAGGGGCTTTGTTCTTCAGTTGGGGAGTTATGTTGTCTTCTCAAGAGAGGCTTGGATGAATATTACTGGCTCGGATGCAAAGGGGCTTAGACTCTGTTGGGGGAAGACACAAGCATAGCCTCACCCTTGTGTGAGCAGAGGGTCTGCACCCTTCCATTGAAGAGTCAAAAGGTCTTTCCATCGTACCAAGGGAATGGGAGTAGGGAAGGTAAATGGATTTACCTTCAGTGTCAGATTGCTGCATTGAGGCCTTGTTTGTCAAAAGTGAGAGAGTTAAGGGTAAATAATACATCTAACAATCTCAAAGAAGGGTCCTTTTCAGTATAATCAAGTTTCTGAAACATCTCCTCTAGAGTGTGATTGGTTCTTTCAATGATTGGTTGTCCCTGAGGGTTATAGGGAATCCCTTTGGTTTGGGAAATTCCCCAGGAAGTTAAAAATTCCTTCAATCTGAGGGAGACATATGCCAGGACATTATCTGATCTGATTGACCATGGGGTGCCCATGAATATCATTGCTTGCTTCAGAGGCTTAATCACATGGGCTGCTTTTCCCCATGCAAGGGCAGTAGCATATACAAGGGAGGAATAGGTGTCAATTATCACATGTACAAATTTAAGTTTCCTGAAGGTAGGGATATGAGTGATATGCATCTGCCAGAGGGAGTTGGATGTCAACCCATGGGTGTTGACTCCCTGTGGTTGGAGTGGACACAGTGGTAACAATGGGCCACAAGAGGAGCATGCACGAATCAGATGTTTGCATTGTTGAATTTGGAATTTCAGGCAATAGGCAATGAAGACTATCTGCTGAGAGGTGAAACCTCTGGTGTAAGGCTCTAGCTTGTTCTAGAGTTCTAGAGTGGATATCATGATTTTAGGCTGATTTACATGTTTGTCAATAGAGGCATTCCCTTCTGATAGGAAGCCAGGCAACCCGGAATGGGAGCGAATATGCATGATATACCATGGTTGTTGTTTTTCTTCTAGTATAGCCTTGAGGGTAGCCATAGGCTAATCGACGGGACATTCTCTAGGTCTAAATAAAGGATAAGCAATGGAAGAATAGATCTTGACAGCATATATGCTACCAGAGACCATATTAAGGGAAATGGTCTGATATCTTTCCAGCACCAGGATAAGTGCAGTCAATTCAGCTACTTGGACAGAATCAGAATGCCTTTGGACAAATTGATCATTTGTTATATTAGATCCCATTATAATGTAGCCAAGATGGTGAGCGTTGGCGTCTGTGAACACACAAGGAGCCATAGGAATGGGTTTGCTCAAGGGAAAAGCGTGAGTGGTCACTGCTAAGGGAAGATCTTGTAGGGTCTGCAGTAGTTTAGAAGGAGGGAGATTGGAAGACAGTGACCTAGGAAGTTCCTCCATCATTATATGGAAATCTAAAGAAGTTTTCAGGAGGAAGGCAATTTGTTCCTTATGAAAGAGTATGACTGTGGTGTCAGGTTCCTTATTAAAGATGGATCTAGCTTATATTCTGACCCTCACTGCTAAGGCTATAATATGTGAGGTGAGTCTGGTGATTTTTGTAGCAGGAGCTCCAGAGAAGGTGTGACCATAATAAAGGTCCATCACATTGGCAAAGGACACCCACAGGTAACTTTAAGGTGGAAAGCACTATGTTTGACAGAGGAACAGCAGTGTCAAATCTTTGAAGCTGGGCAGATGTGAACAGTTGATTAATTTCTGCCAGGGTGCCTCTAGCTTCTGGAGTAATCTTAAGCCTTCTAGAAGATGTTTGCTGCCTTTAAGCAGATTGTAGAGGGGCAGATGTACTTTTGGAGGTAACAGCAAGAATGGCCTAATCCAGTTAATATTACCACATAATTTTTGTAACTCTGTCAAGGAGATGTCATTGGTGACATCAAAAGAGAGTTTAATAGATCTTATTAAACTCTCCAAGAAAAATGAAATCCTAAGAAGGAGAAGGGAAGGTGAGTTTGAATTTTCTCCTTGGCCACATGAAGATTGAGATCCTCTAAATTTTTTAGGAGTGAAGTCAAAAGTGCTTGAAGAGACACTTGGTCTTTGCAAGCCACTAAGATGTCATCCATGTAATAAGTAGTGTAGCTGTTGCTCCTTAAGGGGTTGATGGCTTTAGTCACAAACATTTGGCAAATGGTAGGGCTGTTTTTTATTCCTTACGGTAAGACTTTCCATTGATATCCCTCACAAGGGTTGGCAAGATTAGGTTCCCAGACCAAAAAGGCAATGTAAGGCCTGTCTGCCTCATGAAGAGGGATGGAAAAAAATAGTCCCTGATGTCAATGATATAGTGATCTTTCAGGATGGCTGAGGGGAAAGGAAGGCCACCATGGCATGTGCCCATTTTCTCCATTATCTTGTTGATATGTCTAAGTTCCCGTAATAACTCCATTTGCCAGATTTTTTTTTTTGGTACTGGGGATTGAACTCAAGGGCACTCGACCACTGAGCCATATCCCCAGCCCTATTTTGTATTTTATGTAGAGACAGGGTCTCGCGGAGTTGCTTAGTGCCTCACCATTGCTGAGGTTGGCTTTTAACTCATGATTCTCCTGTCTCAGCCTCCCTAAGTGCTGGGATTAAAGGCTTGAGTCATTACACCTGGCTGCCAAATTTTATTTGAATGAGAAAAATGGGAGAATTATAAGGGTTAGTTGAAAGCTCAATATGACCTACAGCTAGTTGCTGAAGGACACCGTTCTTTAATATTGAAAGTTAGGCTCAAGAATAGGCCACTGCTCCACCCAGCAGGGTGAGATGTTCACCCAAATAAGGCGGTTGAGATCTAACAGTGGAGTAGTGGCCATTAGAATTGGGGGTTCCTCCTAGAGAGGCCTCCCTTGTCATGGACTAGAAACTTGTCATGAGGAGCCTTGTCATCTGTGGTAAGGACTACATCCATTTTTTAAAGTAAATCTCATCCCCAAAGTGGGTTGGGAAACTCAGCTATGGGAGGGTGTATACATGCAGAGTTGCCATCATGATTCTCCAATGTCACCTGTGAAGTTACTCTTCTGGAGGATGTGAATCCACCAATGCCAAGGATGTTAGGCCCGCTGGTAAATTTCCAGAAAGGGAACAAGGAGGCAGTCCCAGTGTCAATAATAGTAACATCAGCTCCAGTGTCGATGAGCCCTTTAATGAGTTTCCCATTGAGATAAATGGTCGTGCTAGGTTTTGTGGGGAGCAAAGATAGTGCACAGTTGACCCTAGGGATGGAGGTCCCTTTGTTTAATGGGGCTGAGGGTTGGAACTGTTGGAGTTTAAAGGAGTGGAGTGGCAGTCTCTGGCCCAGTGATACCCCTGTTTTCAACAAGGGCATGGAGTGCAGGCCTTCCTTCATAACTCAGATGTCTGATCAGAAGGAGAGCTATGGGCCATATGCCCATGTTTGTTGCATCCCCAACAGATAGGGGCTTGAGAGTGGCCCATGAAGGCCAAGGGAGTGTTGGAAGTCAAGCAGGACTTGAGGGCACCTGAGAGGGCTGAGATTGAGTCAGGGGCAGAAATGTCCTTAGTGGCAGAAATCCATTTATTGAGTCCATCATGTCTCACTGGTGTATAGCCACTCTAGAAGTGGAATTAGCACCTTCCCAGTTGAGTTGGCAAATGATGGCATCTTGGCCTGGTCCAGAATTTACTTTCTTTTCAACAGCGTGGATAACACAAGCCAAGAAATCAGGAAATCATTCATCAGGATGTTGGATAAGATTTTTGAAAAGTCCCTAAGGTGTGGGAGGTCTCAAATTATGAAGGGCTCTGAGAGCACTGTCCTTGACTTGCTCAAAGTAAATGAGATAGCTGACAAGTGCCTGAGAGTGGGGGGATGTAAAGTGAGCCTTGTCCAATAGCATATTCATGTAAAAATTAAGACCTTTTGTTATATTGTGATGAGCCCATTCTTCCACAAGTTCTAGGTAAGAAGCCTTCCACTGAAGGTATTGGGAAGTGGAGAGGACTGCCTTGAGAAGGGAAAACCAATCAAAGGGAGTTTGGGGAGAGGAGGACCAGGAATCCAGAAGTTTTAGGAAAAAGGGAGATGAAGGGCCAGCATCTTGACAGGTCTTGCATAGCTGAGTAAGCTGAGAGACTGCAGTGGGAATCCAGGGGAGGACGTTGCCGTTGGCCTGGAGATTAACCGTATAAGCTTGGGCGGTGGGTGGAGTTGGGCAAAAAGTGTTGGAAGGAGAGAGACATGTGAGTGGGTCATAGGCAGAGGAAGCAATGTAGGGAGGAAGAGGAATGACTGCAGTGGGCCCTAAATGCAGGGTGGAGTAAATATGAGGGGAGTCAGAGGGAAGGGAATCTCCAGGAACAGGATGTTGACAGGAAATTGAGGATGAATTATCAGGGCTATGTGATGGGTTTTGGAGGGTCCTGTGGGGGCTGCCTCATTGAGGTCCTCTTCATCCTCCATGAAGGAGGAGAAAACCAAGAGAGTAGATTTCCCATGTTGAAGAGGTGGTGGCAGGAGACGTTGAAGTGAAAGCAAACAGTATTGGCGTATGGGCTCTCTGCAAAACCCACCCAGCCGCACTCTACGTTTGTGCAGTGAGCACTGCGGATGGGCGGGCAACAGTGACTCAGGGCTGCCTGCAGTGTTATGCATTTCACCGGAGTCAGGGGGGTGTGGCCTTGGCTAGAGGAGGTGCAAGTGCAGCACGCTTGGCAATCTCCCCTTTCTTCGACAGACACACACAAAAAAATCACCGCGGGGCAGTTTAAGGCAGGATGAGGTTTTATGGCAGTGTGACAGTTTATGCTGACATGAGTCTCAGCCCTTGCTGGTGCACTGGTGTGCTTTTTTGCCTTGCCAGCATCAGTCCAAGTGCACACCTAATCCCAAAGTGGGGGCCTGCCAAGACAGGGCAGATGTGGGCAGGTTCCCGCAGCCAGTGCATGCAGCCACCCCTTGCGCTGTTACCACTTGTGACCTGAGTGGGCACTGGCGGGGCTGCCAAGGCCAGTGGGTGGAGCTGGCACATGGCTGGCTGGACTACCTCTTCTTGTGACCAGGGTGGGCACCGGTGGAGCCGCCAAGACCAGCAAGAAGAGCTGCAGCATGGCTGGGGTGATCACCACTGCTTCTGATCAGGGCCGGCGCTGGTGGCACAGGGCAAAGCCAATCCAAAAAAGACAGAGTGCCCATGTGGCAGTAACTGAAGGCCTCTACAGCAAGGGGGAGGAGTGGGGAGAGGCAGAACCAGCCTGAGCGGGTGAGTGGCAGCCAACGAATGAGGGGAGCCTTCCGAAACTGGGAGGAAACACTAGCGAAGAGAAGCCAAAAGAAAAGTGAAAAAAAGACTAAGAGGATTTTAAGAAAAGAAAGGAGAATGAGAGTTTGGTTAAAAACATGAAAATGTTTAGAATTAGGGTTCCCTGACATAACTTTATCACAAAAAGACAAACAGACACAGGATACAATTATAAAAAAAGCTGCTTTTACCTCACCAGCAAGACAAAGATGGTGGGACCACCAGGAAACCCCTTATGGACGGGGTCAAGAAAAACCCATGCTGGTCACCAGATATTGTTTGAAGTCATGCCTCTTGGGTATGCTTGACAAGTTGGGGTCCCAAAAGATGAAAAGGGGTCTTCAGGGAAGATGAAGAGGACTCTCATGGGACAAGGTCTTGGGGTGATGGTCCATGGAGTCACTCCAGCCAGACTCTGGCAGTAGGTAAGATTGCTCTGCCAAAGCAAGATGCAGAACCCATTTATTTCAGGAAGTACAGAAGCTTATGTAGGGTCCTCAGACCAATCATGGCCCCAATATTACAGCCAATGAGGCATGCTCTGCTGGGTGTGTGGTTTATCATCATAGAATGGGAAAAAATGGAAAGGAGGGCTTGAAGGTATGGGGAGTGCTCCTACATGTGTGTAGAGACATTTATCTCTAAGACCTAAACCAAGTTAATATCCCTATGACACACTAGGTATTGCCTCATGGGGTAATAAGATTTTCTGTCTCTTTTGCCAGCCTGAAAGCAGGTCTTGGGTCCTATGCATATCACTTCTCTGCGCTGTAGTAAATCTGAGCTCCTGACTCCAAAAAGCAGTTTTCCTCCATCACATCAACTTTTTTTTAAATACTCTTTTTAGATGGACTTTTGTAGATGGACAAAATATCTTTATTTATTTGTATGTGGTGCTGAGGATCAAACCCAGGGTCTAATGCATGTGAGGCAAGTGCTCTACCACTGAGCTACAATCACAGCCCCCATCATATCAATTTTTACTCTCAAGATCTCCCAGTAATGGCCTTAGGCTGCCCTGACAACTATATTTACCCAGTTTCTCCAGACCACTTTCTGATTCATTTTACTCAGTATCCCCTAACTTTACATGAATTTTTTTATTAGGGCAAAAAAATACCCATGTTCTCTAGCTTCCCAGATCTGTCTAATAAATCCCCTCTTGGTCTAGCTGCAGGAAGTTTATTCCAATTAACATGTTTTTCTAGAAAAGAAACTTGGTTGTATGAGACTTTCAGCTATAGACTGCTCAGCCTAAAACACAGGTGTTATCCAGAGGTCTAAGTACACCTTTCCAGCCTTGTCTGTACCTAATTCTCAGGCACTAACAGAAACCTAATGTAAATACACAAGCATTCAATGGAAAGTTGGGCCCTGGAAGATTATGCACACATTCTCCATCGTGGGCTTTCATGTCTACCAAATGCATTATAATTGAAAGTATTGCTTCTGGGGCACAGTTGTCAATCTTGATACCTAAAACAAAAACATGAATCAAGTAAATAGTAACTTCTCATATTTTCCCTGTCAACACAAGATTCCTATAAAAAACAGAAAATATTCTGAAATTTTCAGAGGGACACTATGATGATTTTAAGTACCAAGATCCTGTTTCATTCTCAGGAAGCACCAAGGGTTTTTGTATATCATAAGATACAATCTTCCAGAGGGTATATTTATTGCTTTTGGCTACTCTAATTTATTTTATATTCACTGAAGTGGTCTTAAGTTTTGATAATTGGCAAGTTCCCTAGCCACTAAAATATTTGTTATACAGAATTATATTTCAAAACAAAAAAAAAACAGTAATGCCAGGATCATAAAGAGACTTTTATTTTCTTCATATATAGGAGAAATAATCCAAGAAATTGGAGACATGTATAAAATAATTTATTGTGGATTAGCAAATATTCAAAAATTTTGTTAATGTTGCCATATGAAACATGAAAATATTCATGAATATGTATATAATGGTGTACATAAGTGCTCACCAAGTCTATATAGAGGTATTCAACTCTGAGAACAAGATCTGTGTTTAAGGATCCAAGAACATTGAGAAATACCTCATGGCCTAATGTTAGGTACTATTAATAAGCAGTGAAATTCATCACAAGGTTATGGGTTTTCTCTAAGCTACTTTCTTATATTATTTAAATTACTGCCAAGACAGATGAGTAAATAAGTTAGGGGATAACTTATAGGTCAGCATTGTGTACATAGACCTGGAGAATAAATACATAGAAACAAAAAGAGCTAATTGGGAAAAATATGTTAAGAAATGTTCATGGTTTAATTCTGATCAAAGTCCACTGAATTCAGGGTAAAGTTTGGAGTTATGATTTTCAGTCTATCCATATATTTTGGAATAAAATATTCTTTTTTATTTTTTTAATTTTTTTTAGTTGTAGATGGATGCAATAACTTTTATTTATTTATTTACTTGTATGTGGTGCTGAGGATCAAACCCAGTGGCTCACGCACATGAGGCAAGCCTCTACCACTGAGCCATAGCCCCAACCCCTAAAATATTCTTAACTAGTGCAGATGCACTATGGAAATTTCTAGCTAGCCACTGACCCCAATACTCACATTAACATAAGATTGACTTTAGGGAAAGCCCTGCTGTATAGGGTGGTCACCATATTAGTTCTGGAGGGAAAAATTATGGTCAAAAACTTCATTTTCTAGGCAGGTACAGTGGCACATGCCTGTAATCCCAGCAGCTTGGGAGGCAAAGGCAAGAGAATTGTGAGTTCAGAGTCAGGTTCACCAAATGCAAGGCAGTAAGCATCTCAGTGAAAACCTGACTCTAAACAAAATACAAAATAGGGCTGAGAATGTTGCTCAGTGGCCAGACACCCTGAGTTTAATCCCCTGTAAAAACAACAACAACAACAACAAAAAATAACCTATATTCTGACATGGAGGAGTTGAACTCCTTATTGATAAAAAATGCATATGATGAACTTATTCTCAAGGCAGCCAAAAAAAAAGTAATAAATTCAGAGAGAGTATTGTTTCTTTATTCTATCCTGCTTTTTTGAAAGTGTTCTTTGCTATGGCTTTTGTTGTCTGATAAAATTTTCTTTTATCATAATGCATATACAGGTTTGGAGATTCAGTTCCTCACTGAATAACTGCCAAGGGAAACAGGACTTTAAAATGGGACATCATGAAAATTATGATTGTAACAATTTTTTCTATTTGCCTCAACAAATGTTTCCAGTGAACAGTGTGTACAGCTTCTGAAAATTTGTTTTTTTTCTGTTATGTTTGATAACATGTATTAAAAGGCAATTTTTGAGAAAAATAAATAAAGAAATTAAAAAAAAAATGGGACATCATGCATTGCATTTCACTTTCCTCTCCTAGCATGACACCAAGCCCATTTGCTACAAAATGTGGCTTTCCTCAATCATGCAAATTATTTTCCCAAGGATCTGTCAGGAATGGCCTCAAGATTCCATGGCAACTATATTTTCTAGGCATCCCCACTATACTTGGTGATATATTGTCCACAGGTTTCCTGAGCTTCAGATTTGCTTTTTCCTTAACACAAATAATTATCTTGGTCTCTGCCATTTCAGTTGTGTCTGATCAATCTCCCCTTATTTTGGCTAGTTATCTTAGTTTCTGTCAGAAATATCCCTCAGAAATGTGGAGCTGGGAAATCCTTCCTGGTACCCTGAGGAAGAGGAGAAAATGTGGAGATAATAGAAATAGTACATAAAACAGATCAAATGTTAACTGTTTTGCAGACATATGCTTTTTTTTGGTCCCTGCCACAGTTCAAATCATCTTTTCATCTTTTTATTAAAAGTAGATAATAGGGGCTGGTCTTAAGGCTCAGCAGTTGAGTGCTTGCCTCACATGTGTGAGGCACTGGGCTTGATCCTCAGCACCAAATAAATACATGTAGCAAGACAATACAAATAAACAGCATGTAGGCCAGATAGTACATAAAATAATAAACAAAAGGCCCCTTGGATTACAAGTATACCTTGTAAATTGGTCTCTGAGCAAAGTAAAGTGTAAAAAAAATTTATACATGGATAACATACATCTGATCAGAAGTTTTAATTTTAGCACACAAAATTAAAGTTATAATTTCAACAATGAAAGAGTGAAGAGTCCTAGGAGGGGAAAAATGATGGCCATTGTTTCAGTAAAGCAACTTGAGAGAATGGAGGAAGAAAATATGGAGGGGGGCTTAGATAGATGTAAACCAACCTCCTTCTTTTTTTTTCCCCTTGGGTTAAAGTCCGAAAAACAGCCTGGCCTCCTCAGCGGGCTGTGAAAGCTGTAAGCCTGGGGTTTTGTTGGGGAGGGGCTGTCGCAGATAAGTAGCTGGCTGGGATGCAAAGCACTGGCTGTGCAATTCTGCTTGAGGAAAAAGGGATTAAAGATTGTCAAAATTTCTGAAAATATAGTTTGTAAGGAAAAAGGAAGCTGGAGGTATGGGGGAGATGTAGATACATTAAACTATTATTTTTTATGTTTAGGAGATGTATTGGAGGATCTAGTGGATTCAGGGGGAGCAGTGGATTTTTAGGTCTTTGGATGGATAAGGCTAGGAGCTGATGTTTAATTTTAAGATGACCTAAAAGTAACTGATAGGGAAACTTAGGACATGCCTCTAAGATTTTTGCAGATGTGGAGTGCAGACCCGCTGATAAAGTGAAAATGTAAGACAAGATATCCATCAGGGCTGTTCACATTTGAAGTTGTATATCTGGTGATTGCCTCAGTAAGTTGGGCTAGAAATAGGGCAAGATTTTATTTGGGTGTGATAATTTTTAATCCTGGGATCTTGAGGCTGGTTGACCTGTAAGGGAGGGGGTTTAATCTGCTATTGTGGGGCTGTAAATGAAGAAGGGGATTACAAAGCTGTAGTTGATGACTGGAAGGCAGTGTAGCGCTGGGCAAGAGGTGGGTAACTTTTGCCTTTTGATGGAGATTTTTCAATGTTTGTCCATGTTCTGAGAGAAAGGTTAGGCCCTCTCATTCCAATCACCTCCTTCTGAGGAGCCCAGGATCAGAAGAGGGTGCCTGGTGGAGGAGCATTCTTCTCTGGGGACATTCCACCTTCCAGTGTCCCCATTGTCCACAACTGGGAGATGGTAGGTGGAGGGGCCTTGGATTAGGGCAGGCATTTTCCCAGTGTCCATCCTGAGCACATCTATAGCAGGGCTTTCAGGGTCTCTCAGCAGGTATGGTGGAACTATAAGCCATGAGGGTATTATGAGATTTGGTCAGGGCATGAGCTGTAGGGGCTTTGTTTGGGCTCTAAACTGCAGAGGCCAGGAGCTGATATTTAACTCGGAGATGTAAGAAGGGTTTTGAGTGTGCAAGGAAGGAAACTTTCAGATAGGAAACCTCCAGATACTTGTCATTCTGGGACAGATATTGTTTTAAAGCCTGTAGAATTTCTTTATGGAAAGTTCCATAATGAGGCCCTGTGTGTGGGCTTCCTAATTGGTATTTTGGCCAGATTTTAGTGCTAAAATTAATAAGGCATTTTAGTTTGAGTCTGGCGGGGAATAGTGGGTTTTGAAATTGGCAGAGAGACAGCCCAGGGTGGTGTCCTTGGGAATGGATTGCATAATTCCCATCTTCAGAGAAGCTTGACTGGGGTGGCAATAAAAGGCAGTGGTAAGGAGCTAGGTCTAGAGAAAGGAGGCAACAGAGCACAAAGCATCCTCTTATTGTCCATGTGGCATTGAGAGGACAAGACCAATGCCATTTTGTGACTGAGCCTTTGTCCTCAAGCCTGGAGCCCCCCTCCCAGATCCTGAAAACTTGCGACACACTTAATGGCGCTGACTCACTGGCGCCAGTGAGTCATTTTGCAATCTGGGCCAACCAATCAGGAAATTAAGTTTTTGGCCCATCATAGACAAACCTATCAGTCTAAAGGTCAACTGACCTCATACTGACCACACCCACCCTTACCTAATTGTGTAGCCACAAGACCACTGTCCCCCTGTGTGCACTTTCCCTTACCCAATCATGTAAAGCCAAGGCATGTACACCCCTGTTTGCAATTGTAATCCACAAAAATCCCTGCTCCCCTAGACTCGGGGGTGCACCTCCCTACGTGCTGCATTGGAGAAGGTGTGTGGTCCCTGCTTGAGCTTGCAATAAAGGACCCTTTCGTGATTGCATCAGATTCAGACTCCCTGTGGTCTCTGGTGGTTTCATAAGTCTGGGCATTACAGCATGAAGTTGTATTATGTAATGTGCAGCTGATCTTTGGTATCCTGAGGAGAGGGGCTGTTGGTAACAGGCCTCAGTCTCAAAGATTTCAAGCAGCACTGAGAAGAGGTTCCAGCCAAATGGCTTCACTTACTGTTGAGCTTTCCGCCTGACATGTGCACTAAATTTCCTCCAGGAGCTGCCTGGCATGGGGTGGCCCAATGCCTACTGACTCATGAAAGTCAGCACGGATGCAGCCCCTGAAACGTGAGGTCCCTGTATGTCCTCTGGCATGGCCTGTCAACTCTGCACAACTGAGGGCAAAGGGAAGTGTGCCAGGATTCAAGGTTGGCCCGGAGTCACCAAGATTCACACACTAGTGTGCACAAACTCAACACCAGGACCCAGACCCACTGTTCAAACCAAGAGGAACAGGATTAATGCTGAGGCCACTCTTGCTTGGCAGGCCAGAGAATCTAAGAGGCTATTGCTGACAGCTGAAGCTATGCAAGATCAGAAGGCATGGGACAGTGGGGAGGTAAGATGGGTGCCTCCAGTGCATCACAGAGCAGCTGAGGCATGCCACATGAAGTTGCAGTTATTCCTCAAGGCTACCAACCTGGAATCCAACAGAAGATCAGGTGAGAAAGAAAAGGGGCAAGGGCCAGCTGAAATGCTGTGTCCACATGTCAGGCACCCCCTCAGCCAGAGGGCCTCCACTCAGTGCCCATGATCCTTTCCCTCGGGTTCAGCTTTCCATGATCATACTGAGATAAGAGCTGTAAAAACAGCTGAGAAACCAAGTACCACATGACACTTCCTCTTTTCACCCTAGTCTCAGGGACTGAACCCAAGGCTGCTGTACACTTGAGTGACATCTCCAGCCTTCTTTATTTTTAGGCAGGGTCTTAATGAGGCTGGCTTCAAGTTTGTGATTCTCCTGCCTGAGCCTCCCAGGTAGCCTTGTCTGCAGGTGTGTACAACTGCACCTAGCAAAGATTTCCCTTTCTAAAGCACAAGACCTGACACATGGCCACTGAAGGGACAGTGAGGTCATGGGGAGTCTGCAAGCCTACACCTCTCTTTCAAAGGGGCATTGCTGTGAAACTAAAGGATCTAATAAGACTCCCCAGCCCAGCTGGGAGGAGTCTGGCCACAGGGTCTCTGCATCATGTGCTGTGCCAAGGGTCCCAGCACACTTTCCTGTGTTTACCTAGCACCCCCACTGTCTCAGCCCTGGCTGACCCAGCTTCTCTACACACTGCACTGCCCCAGACCAGGTTTCAGAACCTCTTCCTGCTTTGGTCAGCACAGGCAGCACCAGGATTCAAGAACTCATCCAATTCATGATCCCTTCCTCCTTCAATTTGGAGATTAGTGCCTCAAAACTGGACCACGTGCAGAGCAAGCACAAGCCTTTGTTCTTCTTGCGGGCAGCATACTCAGCATATATTCGGGCTAGCTCCCTATTTTTCTGTTGAAGGGCCTGATTTAAGAGAAAACATTTACAGGAGAAATCAGGAGGAGCCTGGTGGTGTCCTCTCCAGGGTGTGGTTTGCTATCACGAAGTGGGAGGCCCTCAGACCCATGAACACACATCAACAGTGTGAGGGTAGGGTGTGGCTCAGTGGAGGAGCACTTGCTTAGCATGTAAAGGACCTGGGTCCTATCCCTGGTGCATATATACATACACACCATCTTTGAGTTCTGTCAACTGTGATGCCTATGCCCCAAGCACACTCAGTAACGTGGCTTTGGGCCAAGGTTGGATGATGGCACTGGGCCTACCAGTGTGGCTTTCCTGCACCTGTCACGACTGCCCACAAGCACAGGACAGATGTGGAGGCACTGTGTCCAAATTAGATATTGTGGGAGTAGCACAGGTCATTGGGAAGCCAGACATCACATCCCCAAGGCTGCTTCACCATGGAGACATTTTCTCATTGTCGATTTGGTGCTGGGAATTAAGCCAAAGGTGCTCCACCACTGAGTTGAATCCCTAGCCTTTGGTATTCATTTTGGGATGGAGTCTCACTAAGTTGCCCAGGCTGCCAACAAAGTCTAACCTCAGTCTCCCATGGAGCTGGGATTACAGGTGCACACCACTGAGACTGACTTTTCTTTGAAATCATTTCTTTCATTTTTTTAAGCGCTGCTGGGGATTGAACCTGCATGGTGGGCAAGTGCTCTACCACTGAGCTGGATTCCAGCCTAGGAGGAAATGTTTTAAGAGCTGCCCAAGATTTCAGTAAATGTTCCACCAAGAGCAGGAGTCCCTACTGTTCCTTCAGCCCTTTCTTCTCAGAGTTCTCCCAGGACAGGCCCCCAAAGAGTGTTCAGCCATGCCCCACCACATAAACACCCACTGAAACTCTGCCCACTCCCTGATGTCCAGGACACCAGCTCTGCAGAAGAGAATGATGCAATCATGGCAGGGACATCTGGGAGCCCACTTTTGCATCATTTAGGGCACAGCAACTCCAGAATATAAGAGGGATGAAAGCATGGACATTCAAAGAAAACCAGCAGAGGCTATGCACTAATCTTCCCATCTGCACACCCCCATGAATGGGGAGGCAGGAGATGCCCCTTCCTCCATGCCCGCTGGTCTCGGGGGTAGAAGTAAACACTGCAGACCTAAGAAGTCACAGTGTGATCCTAAAAGAAAACATCAAAATGAGACAGAGAAGCATAGAAAAGCACAGAACCAGAAGCTGGAAAATCACACACCGTCTTCACTTTGGCCTCCTCTGCCTTGGAGTCCTACTCTGCTTCTTTGGCTGCTTTCTTCAGCCGCATCGCTATCACCTAAGGAGAAAACAAGACATCCTGAGCTAGACACCTGAAGCCCACCCTCCAAGCCCCTCTCCTCATCCCTCCCACCCCTACGCACCCTGTACTGGCCACAAACTGAGAAGACAAAGCACACCATCATGGGGTTGAGAATGCAATAGACACGCCTAAATAAAAACATGGAGTTTCCCATAAAAATACTGACAATGAGCCAGGCGTGTGGGTGCACACCTGTAATTCCAGCACTTTGGAAGGCTGAGAGAGAATAATCTTGAGTTCTAAGTCTGCTCAACATTGGCGAGGTGTTAAGCAACTCAGTGAGAACTTGTCTCTACATCAAAATATGAAACACGGCGGAGGATATGGCTTAGTGTATGAGTACCCCTGAGTTCCATCCCTAGTACCAAAACAAAAAACAAAAAAATCCAGAATAACCAAAAATGTCAGGTGCAGAGGCACATGCCTGTAATCACTGTGGCTCAGGGGGCTAAGGCAGGAGGTTTCCAAGTTCAAGGCCAGCCTCAGTAACACCATGAAGCCCTAAACCACTTAGTGAGATTGTCTCGACATAAAAAGTAAAAAGGGCCAGTGATGTAGATCAGTGGCAGAATGTCCCTAACTTCAGTCCCCAATTACAACCAACCAAGCGACCAAAAATGCAAAACCCATGGGCTGAGGATATAGCTCAGCTGGGGGAGTGCTTGTCTTGCATGCCCAAAGCCTGGGTTCAATCCCCAGCACCATAAAATATAAACGAAGCAAAACAAGACAAACGTCAAAAACTGAAAACATCATTTCCACAGGATACTGTGGAGGCAGCTCCCAGAAACCCAATGGTCCTGCCACCAGCAGCAGAGAGCATGTCAGTGTCCCCATGACACCTCTGCAGCTGTCTGATGCCACAGCCAGTCCTGGGCATGGCCACCACCAGGGGCCTGGCTTATTGGTCTTCCACGCAACTCATCCAAGGACCTGTTCCCAAAGCAGCAGTACCTCACAAAAACTTGGTGTGACGTGAGGCCACTCCAGAGCTACATGGCTGCCCAGCCTTAGACCAGTGAGAAAGAACAAACAGTTAACTCTGGATGATGAATTATGGACCCTTGAAAGGAAAAGTGTAGAAAATGTGCCTGGGGTTATTAGGAAGCTGCAAACACCACACAAACATGAGGGACACCATCCAGAGGTCTTTGAATGTGATTCTCAATTTATGTGAGCCCATGGCTTCATTGCATAGCAGGACCACCAAGGCATACTCAGAACAGCCAAGCTCATTTCTTAAGAGATCATACACTCAGTCTTGCAGGGATGACCTACAGTGATCTGCTTCCACTCAGCCAGAGACAAGGAACAACTGAATAGGTCACAGAGCCAGCTCAATACCCCCAGCCTTGGGCAGTGGTCTGAGCAGTTGTTCACCTGTTATAATCTGTCCCAAGTTTGTGTTTATAGGGTTGCAAGTGTGACATGTGCTATTCGTCCCACTGATCACCTGGACAGTGCTTGGGCAAATGGTCTTTTAATACATACCTTCAACTGGAACAGGGTATCTGCAAAGAAAGAAGACATAGTTTGAGGACTGGAACAAACAAGTAGCAAGTCCCACAAGAGATGGCCACACTGAGACCCCTGCACACCCTAGGAGCTCACACACAACTGGGCCTGACAGCACTGGCTTGGTTCTCTGTGTGGAGCCAGAAAATACATGGATGGCCAGGTCCAGCCCCTTGTTAGCTGCAGGATTCTCTGTAATCAACACAGACCCTCGCTCAGCCCATGGCCTTTTTTGAGAATGTGGGGTGGATGTGAGGACACATCATGTAGTGCATGCAGCTCCTGGGCATGATGAGAACTTGACCTGGTGGTTAACAATTAATGCAACTTTACAGAAAACCCTTGGGATCCTTTCCCAACCTAATAACCTTTAGTTCTTATCATTTCACTTTTTATGTACTCAATCTCCCCAAAGGTAAATGAATAAAATTAGCCAAGTGATAACTGGCTCTGTGGCAGCTACCATTTCCTAGTCATTCCCTCAGGCACAGGGTTCTTTCTTGCCCACCCTGCACATGGAACTGTCTTGATGAAATCCACTGTTGCCCCAACTTTCTGCCTATTGCCAACTCGAGGGCCAGCAAGAGTAGAATTGATCTCAATGTATTCAATCTCTAAATTCGGGTAATGCTGTGAAACCTGATCCCTGAAGGGTTCAGCCTCAGCACAGAAATGGTGCTGGAGGGTTTACCTTAACTCAGAATAAGGGACCTGAGTGCAGCACAGAAAGGGTGCCAGAGGGTTTACCTTAACTTAGAATGAGGGACCTGAGTGCTGGCTCCCAAAATGTTCACCCCCACCCAGCCCAGAATAAGCATCCTAAAGTCTTCCCCCCAACAGGCCAGATGAGTCCTGGTTCTCAAGTGGTGATTCCTGAAGGGCTCACCATTCCAGCTCAGAATGGGTCCTAAAGGATTCACCCTCTCCCAGCCCACTATGAGAGTTCTAATTGCCAGCTTCTGAAGGCTACATCAACCCCAAGCCTTGAATGAGCGAGCTAAGTGCCAGCTCCTGAAAGTCACATCCCCCAAGCCCTGAATAAGGGTATGTCCCACAGATGCAGATGAAGGCTTTCTTTTGAGTTCTGTGTACCTAGCAATCTATCTCCTCTCAGTACAAGGACTGGCCATTTTTTTTTTTTTTTGCTACTGAGGATTGAACTCAGGGGTTCTTAAACATTGATTAACATCTCCAGCCCCTTTTTGTATATTATTTAGATACAGGATCTTGCTGAGTTGCTAGGTGCTTCGCTAAGCTGCTGAGGCTGGCATTAAACTCTTGATTCTCCTGCCTTGACCTCTTGAGTTGCTGGGATTACAGGTTTTCCCCACTCTGCCCATCAAAGGGCTGATCCAGGCTGAAATGGTCTGTGACTCTGGAAAAGAAAGCTATCCTGACACTTGAGCAAACAATATCATGCCACTAGGACCAGTCCATTGCTCTTAGCAAAATACACTCCCTTCCATACTCAGGGCTCTCATCCAGACTGTGTGCACTCTACCATGAATAACAAACAGCTGGAGATATAGGCTTAAGAACATTTCCTAAAAAGAACCAGGAGTAATCCCAGTAGGCACAGGCCTATAATACCAGGGGCTTTGGAGGCTGAAGCAGGTGCATCATCTGTTCAAAGCCAGCCTCGCAATGGCAAATTGCTGAGCAACTCAGGGACACCCTTTCTCTACATAAAACACAAAACAATGCTGGGGGTGTTTCTCAGTGGTCAAATACCCCAGAGTTCAATCCCCGGTACCCAATCCCCCACCCAAAAAAGGGAATTTAACCTAGGAAGGATGGGCAGGTAGCTTAGGTGTTGCCTCTCATCACTCCAAGTGGATCTATTAAAAATTTCTAAGCCAGGTGCGGTGGCGCAAGCCTGTAATCCCAGCACTTAGGGAGGCTGAGGCAGAAGAATCATGAGATCTAAGCTCACCACAGTTATTTCTCCCTCATTGCTCATCCCAACCCTTGAGGCCTGGAGGCAGGAATGAGGAAGTGGGTGCAGAAAGTTGACCCTGGAAGAAGAGTGAGCTGGTCTCACCTCACTGCAGGTATCGCCCTGCTTCGGTCATCCTACTCAGCCACTGGCCCTGGTAGCATCTGGCAGAACCAAACAGTGCTCCAACCAGTGACCTTACCTAGCCAGTGCTGCCTTCAAACAGCCTGACCCCCACCTACCTGTGCTCATGCAGTTGACCACCACACCCATCAGGACATTTGGCTGCAGGGTTAAATGGTGATGAATCTGGGCAGGGGCCCCACAAAGGGACCAGATTCCAGGAGTCCCCTGGCAGCCAGATCTGATGAAGATATTTACCTCCAGCCAACAAAAGCCAAGGCCTGCCGGGGAGCAGGGTGCTCATTCCCAAAACTCCACTTGGGGCTGGCCTAGGTGCCTTCAGTCTAGAGCACTTCCTCTTTTGCTATGAGATGACTCATCCTTAAGTCCTTTTCTGTGCAAGAACCTGAAAAGAGGACTGGGGTTGTAGCTCAGTTGGTAAAATGCATGCACCACCAAAAAAAAAATGAATAAAATAAAATAAAATAAAATGAAAACTCTGAATAGGAAAGATTTGTGTAGAGACCCCTGCAATACTCTGCCTGTTGACATACCATCTTCTATAATACAAAGACCTTTCCTGAGCACCCACCAGAGCTTGGGGAGTCCTGGGAACAGCCTGCTTAGGCGCCTGAGGGCAGGCAGGTTTCCTGGCTGTGCCTCAGCAGTGTGGTGTCTGCCAGCTCTCTCCTTGAATGACCCACAGCTGGCCTTCCCATAGCTCCCACCTGCAGGAGAGGAGAGAGAGGAGAGAGAAGAGAGGGAATACCCAGGCAGATGTGTACAGAGGTGAAGCTCCTGGGGCAGAGGGAAGGAGTGTATCCCCTCTCCTTTCTAGGAATAGTGCAGGATGGGGGGACTCCCACAATGGAATGCAGATGGAAAGATTTGCCACAAAAATGACACAGCCACCCTCAAAAGGCCGTGGAGAATGCAGGCTGTTGTTCAGACCAGATACAAACCAGTCTTCTGTTGACAAAGATATGATTTCTGAAAGTGAGCATGGACTCCTCCCCAGTCAAGTGGTGAACCTGTCAGCCAGGCTTTCACTGTCAACCTGACACAGACAAAGACTGGTCATGCATGCAGAGGAGCCCAGGGGTCTGCTCTGGCAGCAATGTGCTTCCTGGAAACATGCCAAGGGCCTGCAAGCAGAGATAGGCGTGAGTCCACAGCCAGGTAGTGCCTTGACTACCCCCATTCAGACCCACCAACACTACCCCTTCCACAATCGCCACCCACTCAATGGGTACCAGGGCTCCAGGTCCAGAACAGACAGAAGCCAGGGCAGTGCCCACTAACCTACAGTGAATGACAAAATGTGGCAACCCACTGAGGAGTGGGAGGCACTGGCAAAGGCCCTGGGAAAGAGGCCATGTGGCTTGGGGCACCTCAGGCTGTGGTGGATGCCCTGAGACAGAGCGCAGCCCAGGCGGCCTAAGGCACCTCCAGAGGCAGCTGCAAAACAAGCATGAGAACCCCTCCAAGTCCAGGTACACCGGGATTAAGGTTCTTTCCCATGGATGGGCACACCTATGAACTGAGGGAACCAAGGGCAGGAGGTCCCAGCAGGGCTCAGCCAGCTGGCAGTATGGCTAATACCCCAGCCCTGAACCACAGATGAGGGTCATCTTCTGTATAAGCCCAGCAAAGTGTCTGTGGTGCTGGACAAAGGTCCACAAAGCACCTTTATGTGGCAGCTGTGTCAATGGGGAGACCTCCAGGAGCTGCCTGGCACAGGGTGGCCCAATGCCCACTGACTGATGGTAGGCCGCAGGGACGCAGGCCCTGGAGCGTGAGGTCCCCGCACATCCTCTGGCCAGTCCTATCAGCTCTGCACTGCCAAGGACAAAGTTGTAAGTGCAGAAAGACAAAAGTGGCTGCAAACTATGGAAGTCATCTTAGGCTTTATTCAGGAGCAGCATTCGTCTGTGGAGGTGGGCGATCCATATTCCTGGTGGAAAATCAGCCACCAAACAAAGGAAGAGGCTGAGTTTACATAGGCTTGTAGTTTTCATGGGCATTCTGGGTTTGTTTCATCAATTAGTTTATCACTTAGGTGTGGTGATGAGGCCCTCCCTTCCTGGTTTTGGCTCAGGCAGGCATCTGTTTAGGGGAGGTGTTAACTGCCCTCTTGGTCAGGGTCAAAGAGATAGAGCTGGGAAAGGGAGGGCTGGCAGCCTGATTAGCATTAAAAAGACAGTGTTAGGGATGTTGGGAGCTGCCAGTCTGACTAACATCTGGAAAACAGTGTTGGGGGAGATGGAGGTAATGCTTGGCCATTCTTTTCCTGAGCTTATATTGTTTTTCTAATCCTCATGTCTATTTTGTCAGACTCTGAAAGGAAGGAATGAATTGGGCCACTGAGTCTCTGTCTTCTTGGAGCTAAGGGGGGGCTGCATGGGGAAGAACTTCCCTTTCAGAGCCCTGGAATTTAGGCCTGGGGCAAAGGGATACAGGAAGTCCTCACTTCAAGGCGAGTGCTTGTTGGCTCCTTGGGAGACCACATCAGGCAGCATGCAGGGGAGGGGATGCTCTGAGAAGTTCCCTGGCAGTGTTGGCTGAATTGATCACTTTATTAAAGGCTTTATTAAAACTAAAATAGAAAGAATAACCAGTGTGCACAAACCAAACACCAGGACTCAGACCCACTGTCCAACCCAAGATGAACATGATTAGTGCTGAGGCCACTCTGCCTTGGCAGGTGAGAGAATCTGAGAGGCCATTGCTGACAGTTGCAGCTGTGCAGGATCAGAAGGTGAGGGGCAGTGGGGAGGTAAGATGGGTGCCTCCAGAGCCTCACAGGGCAGGAGAGCCAGGGCAGATGGAGTTGCTTTTCGTTCTTCAAGGCAGCCAACCTGGAAACCAACAGAAGATCAGGTGAGACATTTCAATTGTATTGGTCATACAATTTAAATCATACTTTTGAATCATGTGAATCAAAGGTATTTGGATTCATTTTTTAAGATTTTAATTTATTAGAACTCATTATCTGTGCTAATTTTGATACCATGTACATAGTACACACACACATACACACACATACACACATAGATGTACAACACAACAATAGTAAAGGCCTGCAGATGGATTTCAATTGCAATGTTAGACTTTTAAAAAAACTCCATTGTTGAATAAAGTACACCTGATCAGAAATCTTAATTTTGGCATTCAGAATGAAAATCATGAGCTGAAAACCATAGGTAGCTTTATACTTTGGTTGAGGCAAGCCAAATAAAAGACAGTTTTTGTTTTTCCTTTCTTTGGGTTGCAGACTGGTCTCTTCTCCTGGAGCCTTGCTTACTGAAGTCTTTGCTAAGTTGCAGCTTGCCGGCTTTGGGGCTGCCTGAAGGCCAGTGGGGGAGGGGTCGTTACAGGGTGAGTTGCAGCTGGGTAAAGAACACTTGTTACATTTTGCTGCCTCATGTCTGCAAAAAAAAGAAAACTTCCCTTTTCTGACTTCAAGTTCTAGCCCTTTAGCTCTTTTCCTAACGTTCTTACAATGATCTAAAATAAGACTCAGTTTGCATTCATCCCATTTCATCAGTCTCAATCAGGTAGACACACAAAAAGACAAACAAATACAGAAAGCAAAATTTCATTAGTCTCAGTCAGATAGACACTCAAAAAGACAAACAGAAAAACAGAAACCACAAGACTGACCAGACACAGACACTCACCGAACACTGTTAGGAAGCAAACACGAAAAAGGTCTGTCGGAGACGAGGCTGGTTGCATAACTGCTGCGATGGCCATCCTGTCCCGCAGAAGCAGAGTGTGAGGTGCTCC